>JAVTVY010011451.1:0-58638 GCA_036873755.1 Hanleya hanleyi
GAGGCCAGACTTGAAATTCATTTCCTGAAAATGCATTAGAATGACATAACGGATTCTTTCCAAATTCGGTATGTGCGTGCCACAAGACGTCACTTGCGGTCCACTTTGGCTGAAGGCGGCACCAACTGGGAGCAACTTTAAATTTACTTAAAAACGATAAAATTATAAGGACAACGGATTCTGTCCAAATTTGGTATGTGGAAATCATGACACAAAATGCCATTTGGAATTGCGTTCCATCCACATACGTCTGTAAGTTTCTTCTTTTCAAATGTGCATGTGAATATCTTGTCTCAGGATGTCATTTGCTATTGCGTTTCACCGCCGCATTGGCTGCAGCCGTAACGGATTCTGTCCAAATTTGGTATGTGGAAATCATGACACAAAATGCCATTTGGAATTGCGTTCCATCCACATACGTCTGTAAGTTTCTTCTTTTCAAATGTGCATGTGAATATCTTGTCTCAGGATGTCATTTGCTATTGCGTTTCACCGCCGCATTGGCTGCAGCCGTAGGTGGTACCCACTTGGAAATTTAGTCCTAGTCAAGTCATTAGTCAGTAGCCAGGTACATGTATGTGGATACCTTGGCCACAATATATTGCCTAAGATCATCTTAAGAAATAGTAAATGTTCCCTTTACTCCATGCGCATATGGAATGCCTCATGGATCGTATTTGGTCGACTGTATCTAGTTTAACGTAGTGTTCAGCAATATTTCATCTATATAGCGACGACAGAGAAAGAATTTTTAACGTCACGGTCAGTAATATTACAGCTATACAATGATGAACAACGTTAATCTCTGATATGCTTTTTTAGACTACTACGTGGGTTAGTTGATTATAGAATGAGAAATAGACAAACGTCTGAGCTGTACGTACTCCACGTAAACATATGTAATGCACAAGCTTTCAACTCTAATGCCGGAGCCTTTATCTAAAGAACAAACATCTAACAACAAAATTACATCGTAAATCAATTATTGTCAAGCAATCCTTAATGAAATCCTTTAGGAGACCTTCCTGTCAATGCTTGCAGTGTTCATGTTAACATTATAAACACACCATAAATCAGTCGTTGACAAACATTCTATTATGAGACTTTCTTTTGGTACCCCCTGAATGCACATGCAGGCCCCAGTGTCTGGACAGTAGAATTTAAATTCAGTATAATTTAAATAATTTAATTTTTTTTGAGTCATCCTCTCTGTATTATAGGATGACTTAAAAAAAAATTAAATGATTTAAATTATACTGAATTTAAATTCTACTGTCCAGACACTGGGGCCTGTGCCTGAATGCAACCACCACGTCCATTTACTTAGCAGAGGGAATCGCGAATGCGGCCTCAAAGTCCCAACAACTCTTTCATGTTGACTAGTTTCTTGGCTTGTCACGGATTTTTTCGAAATTCACAGATATTTCCATCGGTATAAATTCGGTCTTCAGTTTACCACATGAATGAAATGAAAACACTAAACTATCAAGCTAATGATTTCGGCCAACGGCACACACACACATGTTTCCTGGCTCGTCATGGTGTCGACACTCCAGCGGTTTTCTGTTTCTGGGGTGTGACGGTAGATCAATTTCTCCCTCCCATACACCCACGTGGGGTGGGTGTGGTAAAACAGAGGGTATTCAGCCAATGAACTATAAGAAAAAGATATGTGTGTGCATATTAATAAACCACGTTGGCTGTATAGGTCGTAGAAAATGAGCGCCTAAAAAATGAACACATTTCATTACACTGTTGCGAATTGTTGCGAGTGCACGTGTGACTCAGTGCGTTTTCATCACATCCAGCTTTCACAGAATAGAATATCGGCAGTTGTTTCCGCCCATGCGATGAGAAAATAGGCCTGATTTCGCACGTAGTTTTCGTGCACACGTCTCGCACAAGTTCTCGCAATAAGGCCTGTACGAAAATTTGAGAGCGGCCAACATGAGTTTGTGTGTGATAGAAGTATAGCTTACGTTTATTTCGCCTACATCCATTGAAATTCACACCGACATTATCGGTTTTGGCCAAGACACGGCCTCGGTGGAAACTGCGTTGTTGATATTTCGGTCATGACGTCATCATTTGTTCAAATTTACCGGGACCCCCTTATATGGTTTTAGCAACAGTTACGTAGCGTAGGGTGGCATATATTATCTTTGGGTTGGATAAAAAATAATAAATAAATAATAATAATAATAAAAAAAAAAAAAAAAAAAAAAAAAAATCGGCGAGTAGTAGACGAAGGGAAAATTGGGAAGTACTGACCATGCCCCAGAATACTTCATATGCATATCACGGCCTTAAGGCCTATGTAAGATGTAATCTACTTCACAGTTTAGTAGTATAAAAAGCGCAAGTCCTATTGACCTTGCCCCTCCAAAGAAATAAAATCGGCTCTATTTTACAGGAGTATATACGCAGGTCACGTGGGTTGTGACGTCACTTCCGGGTTTTCACTAAACACTACCTCCAAACATAGAAGAGTTCCAATTTTTCCCCTTAGACGGCCGTATGTTCATCCTCCAAACCCACAAGAGTTCCAATGTTCAACCGCCGGGGTGTTTTCCACTGGCCTGGCCCGCCCCAGCGCCCCGCAGCGCGCGCGTCATCACGCGTCATCCCCGGCAGTGCCCGCGCGGACGCGGGTCAAAAGGTCAAAGGGTCAGCTCCAGGTCAAACGGTCCAATGAGACAATGTTGCGGCATCGCTATAGTCAGAGCTTGAGCACAAAAAAGGGGATTGTAAATGAACCTGGGAAAGATGGGCAGGTCCATTTGGACCAATCAGCGGTCGAGAAAAAAGAGCCAATCAGCGGTCGAGAAAAAGAACCAATCAGCGGTCGAACAATCAGCCAATTGAATTGGGGTACTCACGGTGTGCTTTCGCTGACGTCCGCGCCTACATCTGGGTTCTTGTACACCCGGGTAATGTTTTTCTGGACATGGATGGGTTACCTTTGGCTCCATTCTAGGTCACTGATTGGCTAATACGGTGTTCAAAGCCACTTTCATGCATTATGCTCATAGAACTTATAGTCATAATCTATACGTGTTGGACGAGTCTCTTCACTCACTGTATACACGTACCTCAATGAAATGCCCGCTCCAAACCTAGACCAAAGACACGTACTTGGTCTGTAGGCTGATTTCATTGGCTCTCTATTTTTACTATAGTGCTTTTGCATTCTAACCTTGATGGGTTACCTAGAACTTATAGTCATCAACATAATCTATACGTGTTGGACGAGTCTTTTCATTCACCGTATACACGTACCTCAATGAAATGCCCGCTCCAAACCGAGACCAAAAACACGTACTTGGTCTGTGGGCTGATTTCATTGGCTCTCTATTTTTACTATAGTGCTCTTGCATTCTAAACTTGATGGGTTACATTTTGGCCCCATCCTACACCACTGATTTCAGTTTGACTGAATCTCCACATTGGGCATTGATGCATTAGGAATAAAACACACAAGACAGGGTTTTTTGGTGAGATCTCATTTTTTTTTTTATTCAGTGAACAACAACAACGTGAGAACAACCACGTGAAAACTCAAGCCCAGAACAAGGGGCTTGTAATTAACTGAAGCCCAGAACAAGGGGCTTGTACATTGAAGCCCAGAACAAGGGGCTTGTACATTGAAGCCCAGAACAAGGGGCTTGTCATTAACTTAAGCCCAGAACGGGGCTTGTACATTGAAATGATGGGCGGCCCAGTCATAGACGAGTACATCGCGGTCCTCGGCCTGGGGGTACTCGTCAAACATCTGTACGATGGTAGATAAGGGTCTTCCCCGGCATCGATGGTACAGGTAAAACAAGCAATATTGTCCGCACACGCCACTGGTCAGGCTTTGCAACGTTTGACTGTTCCAACACCACGTCTCTGTGCCTTGATCCATGAAGTCTGTTAAATCGGGATGGAGGGGTGGCAGGCCGTACGGGTCAAAGTATTCGCCCTGCTCTTCTGTCAAGTACACGGCCACCCAGTGTTCACCGGGTCGATCCATCGGGTCCGTGTTGAGAACGTAAGCAGCAGGATACATACGGTCTAATGGAAACACATCTCGGGCGAACACCCCTTGAAAGACCCTACGTGTCTCTGGGTCATTCTCCAGCACGGTGGTTATCTGGTCTGTATCCATGTTAGGTGGAGAAGTCACACAGGACGTTGCGCGCCTTGTCCACTTGAATGATGTTGTCAAACTCGGCGTAGCAGATCACATTGACGGTTGTCGCCAGGGCTCGTGCAAAGTGGATTTCCAACCGTAAGTTGCCTTGCTTGGCCAGGGCCAGCTGATGGTCGTTCTCTAAGGTGGGGGTCAGATCGAAACAGAACAACGTGTATCCGTTCGCGTAGTCCTCCCGACTGATCATATTCCCTTCGTCCTGGTTTATTTGACCGGTGGCTGTAAACAGGCTCTGATAGGCTCGAATGAAATTCCTCCGCCCAAAGTTCGGTGTTAAGGCCGTGGCTGGCACCTGTTGTCCATCCACATGCAGGGCCACAAAATTGATGCCGAAATGTTGAAAGTCAAACGGATTCTCTGGGTAGGCTCCGCTGAAACTGGTATTTTCCACACATCAATCGCTTGGGTAGTTCCCCCAGGAACAGGTTTTCTTTGTTGGCGCCCATATTTCCAGCAGGCACAGAGAACACTTTGGTTTGCACACGTCGGATAGGGTACTGGGCTGGTTTTGTTTCCAAGGCTTTCATGTGTCCCAATTGAACGGCTGGATTCGGTTTCACTTTTCGGACATACAGGACTGCGTCTTGGATGACAATCTTATAGTCCGCTGCATGCCCCTCTACGTTAGTGGCCATCAAGGCGAAGGTCGGAGGCGCCCGTATCAGTCGGATTTTGATGGGGATCTTGTTCAAGAGGTACCGGTCTTGCATGAACATGTCTGCATGCAGTCGACCCATCATATCCACCGAGGCACTGTTCGCAGTGAAAGCCTTCCGTTTGTTATATCCCCCATTGTCCGCCGTGTCCATGTGCTCGGGCGTGTCCTTGTAGAATAAAGCGGTTGTCAGCTGAGATTTTTTAGCCTCTCGGCCATACGACAACAGTGTCTCGATGTAGGCTCGATAGGGGTACGTGTTGGTGGAGTCACTGATGAGTTTGTCGCTGAGAAAAATATCCACCTGCTGAAACATCGAGTGCAGCCAGAGATTCGTCGGGCCCACCGTTGCTTGGTCAGCGATTCTGGTGCCAGCTCCATTGACCACCTTGGCTTTCACATACAAGTAGGTATGGGCTAAATCCACATAGGCCGTATCCGCATTACTGATGGTGAACTCGATGGGCCCGGTTTCGTTGATGCTGGAGAGCGGGAGATGCTCCACCCATAATCCTTGTTCGACACTGGTCTGTGTGGGCGGCACGGTCCACAAATCAAATTCACTGTTGGTGGAGGGGCAGGACTCGGCGTGGATTAAGGACATGTTTTAAGAAAAGATATCCTTTGTCTTCTTCGATGTGCGTCGTCGCTGGGTCGGTCGTCGACTGGTGCGTGGTCTCGGTGGGGCAGCTCTTTTATTCCCTACGGTGCGTTGTGCTTTGGCCACCAAGACGCCTCCCGCTTCTTTGGCCCGCCGTTTCAAGGATTCTTTGGGTGCCGTACCCCCCAAGACATCACCGGCCACTTGCAGTCCACTGCGTACCGCTTGTTTGCCCATTGCTTTCACCCCACGCGTCACCAAGGGCAGGAACGTTTTCACAATGCTGCCGAGTATGTTCCCCAGACCATGTCCTCGTTGCATGCGTGCACCGCTAAATACCGGAAAGCCACCCCGGCCTGTTGGGCATAATAGTCGGTATAGCTGCGTGCATCGCACTCGTAAGGTACTTTCATTATGCAAAGTGGGGAGCACGTGCTTGTCGAAAATGAAGTGTCAGCACCACTTTTCCTCGTTCGAATGCCACCGGTCGTCCCGTGTCATCTCTTATATCCACCGTGATCGTGTTGATGTCAGTTTGTCGTACGGGCAAGTAGAGCATGTGGGTGAAACTGTGGGTGACTTGACCTCCATACGTCTTTTTAATGGGGACCACCCGTAACAGAGGTGTGTTGATATCGCCCACGATGTGGTTGTCCACCACGTCCGAGTAGACGTAGAGTCCGTACATACCCGACTTCATATCCATCGGCATCTCGCCATGGTGTTCGGTGGGACCAGCGAACGTCTTTAGATCGAAACCCAACATTTGCTGTAGGATAGCACTCAGTACGACACTCGCCTTGCCGGAGACGATAAGCTGTGCCTTGTCGTTGTGTGCGTTGTAATCGAAGTCCACGTGATTCTTGAAGGGATAGGCTTTGATGGGTCTTGAAGTATTCGTCACCCCCCGTAGCGCCTTATAATGCATCAGTCTTGACAGCCCACCCATGAACTCTTTGGGGGTATCGTATTGGCCTTCGGGCAGGGTGAGTCGGGTGTTTTTGCCTTCGTAGGTCACCTCGTACCACACTTCATTGGCTCGCACGTTGTACCACGAGTAAGGGTATTGGATATCCACGAGGCCGCATTCCCACCGGCCAGGTAAATGTAACGGTTGCGGTAACTGGGTGACGTACTTGGCCACGGTGTTGTCAGGAAACACATCCAGCGAACTGTTACTGGGTAGGGTCAGGTAAAACATGGCGACTGAGCTGTCCTGCTGCTGCTGTTGGTTTTAATAGGTGTTCCAGGCCTTGCGTGGTTGTGTCCGGCGTCGTGTTCGTCGCGTTGACTTACTACGTGTCACGGCTCTGGAGATGTGGGGTGTCCTGATCGAGGGTGGTTTTTTAAAGGTCTGAAAAGAAGATGCCCGTTGTGATGGTGGTGGAGTTTTGGGGGGTGACTCCGGTTCCCAGTCGGCTTCCCAAGAAGGTTGTGGTGAGAGTCGTGGTGCACGAGTCGGTGATTGCATAAAGGCCCAGCGCTGGGGGTTCCCCACCAATTCCTGTGGTACATGCATGTCTTTCAAGCCTTGAGCGAAGACCTCCCATCCTCGAGGATCGGTGTGCGATCTGCGTTGACGCATCAGATCATTCACTAAATCCGTCATGTGGGTGCCGGGGACCACCTGATTCTGTACCAGGAGTTCGCCTTTATCATTCCAAGTCATGTTAGGATTCTGTTTCATCCGTTGTAATACCAGGCCAGCTTGTTTCTTGAACGAGGCAGGTACACTCTTCAGCACTTCGTCTTCCACCCACTGTGGGGCTGTGGGGGCTACCTCACCCGGCTGTTGGAACGGTGCTGAGGTCGGCGGTCTGTCACGTGGTGGTGGTGGTGGTGGTGGTGGTGGTGGTGCTGTTGCTGGGGTAGACAGGGTTTTGTATTGGTCCATGAACGTCATGTACCGTTGAAGCGTCTCATTGTACCGTTGTACTTTCTCACTGTCGCTTAACCCCGGTCTCTGTAAGATCTGTTGCATCTCTCCATCGAGGCTGTTTATGGTCTTCACCGTAGGTGGGACAGGGTAGGGTGATTGGAGGTTTTGCAGGAACCGTGGTTCGACGAGGACCATTTTTTTCGTGTGGTTCATTGTCGGCCGAAGAGTCCACCCAATACTGGACCCAACACGGAAGCGGCCAACGGTGCTAAGATGGCCCCGAGAAAGCCGCCTTTCTGTAACACCTTTTTCTTTTGTGTTTGAGGGACCCGCTTGTGGACTAGGGTTCGGAGACCTGTCTTATGCTTGGCCAACTTGGTCTTCTGAGCCGGAGTCAGTGGTACGTTGCCTTTTAACAGGTTGTACCCGATCTCGCACAGACAGCGTACAAGGTCAGGGTCCGCACCGCGTACAATGGTTCGGACTAACTCGGGTGGGGCCGTCTTCAATACACGGAGCGTGGGAGCGTGCTTCCGTACTCGCGCAGACATCCTGTACAACTAATGCTAGAACCCACAACTCTGCCCTTTTTATCCACCTCACAGACAAAGTCAACCCTGCTGTGGTATTCATTCTTTTTATTATTCCCCATCATCAAACACACAGACCCCAGCTGGGGGCGCCACTGTGGATGTGTTTACATTATTTTTGCATGTACACGTGGTGGGTCTCTCCGGGAAAGATGCCGGTCCGTAGTCGAAGGTGGTCGGGGGTGGCTTGCTTGAGGTCGAAGAGCATATACCCGTGCTGAGGGGTTGTCGCATCCTTGAAGGCTTCCAACGCAAACGGTGTGCGGCCGGGATACATCTGTCTCGCCAGGTGCAGCAGTTGAGTGGTATCTCTCGGGTTTTTGAAGACCACCAGGTAGTGGGCATTTAAGCTGATATTCCGATGTTCTTTGTTTTTACTGAACAGATTCTGCACAATGTAGATGATGCTGAGCCGTCGATGATGGCTGCCTTTGGTAAAGAGTTGGGTGACCCGTGCATCCGTCTCCGCCATGAGATCATCCAGAACCACCAAGGTGTCGGGTTCCAAATCGGCCAGGTTGGGTAGGCCTTCCACGAACGTGATGTGGGGCATTGCTGCATACGCTTCCTGCCATTCTCCGTAACACCACACGACTCTGGCATGACACGAGTGATCATGCTGTCGGCGTGTTGAAGGAGCTTCCTGACGAAGTGCGTTTTGCCGGAGGCCGTCGGTCCTGCGATGACGCAAGTGAAGGGATGCTGCCACCCAGGGTCCATGGTTCGAGGTGTATCCGTTGTCGTGGTAACCTCTCTTGTAAATTTCGTACGAGTGAACTGGAGTGGTGGTGGGTACAACGTCGGTCGTCGTTGTCTGTTCACGTTCAGGGATGGTGCTGGGGGTGGGTACAACGTGGGTGGTCGGTTCACTGTGAGGGTTGAAATCCGGTGGGTGTTCAGACGTAGTGGGCGTACTTGGTGTAGGTGTAGAGCTCGACGTGGCTTGTACGCGGGGTGTGGTGGTGGTGACTGTGCTCGATACGACTGGTGCTCTCTGTAGACCGGTTTCGCTGGTGCCTGGTGTTCTCAGTTGGTTAAGTAACGTGCTGACATAGGCTACGTCGTAAAACACACCTCCGTACAACACACTCAGCAGGGTTAGCAATAGCACCCCAAAGACCACTTGCGCTTTGCGCGTTTTGCGAGACGCTGTCTTCAGAGGCAGCTGCTGTTGGTCCATAGCACTGTGGTCGGACGTGGAATGAAGGAGGACGGCAGTGGTGTCTGGTTTTATAGTCGTTTCACCTGGTTGGCCGCGACCCAGGAATTGAAGGAACTGGGCCAACCTTGCCATTTCACGAAATGAAACAGTTTGCCACGTCGACGTTCCGTTTTCAAAATCTGCTCCACCGTGTAGTAGTCTTGCTGTGTTTTTACAACAGGCTGTAATTCCGTCTCGTAAAACGTCCCCAGCAACGTTTCCCCTTGGAGATCTTCCAGTTCATAGACTCGCCGCTGTCGGGGTAGGCGCCGTTTAATCAGGAAGTGCTCATCGCTCCAGTTGGGCAAGTAACTTTTCTCGAACTTGCCCTTGACTTTACTGATCCGTACAGGGTCCCCGACCTTGTACACCGCCTTCGTCGTTCGCTGCGATGGCCTGGGGTACAACACACGCCGGACTTGGGCTTCATTGCGTTGGGTCACGGTAATGGGGGCTCTCTCTATACTCCGGTGATAGGCTCGATTGTAACCCCTCACCAGTTTCGGGAGAACATCGATGTACCGCCTTGTATTCTTATAGGTGAAATATTTATACATGCGGCCTTTGAATGTCCTGTTGAACCTCTCCACCACGGAAGCCTTGGTCTCGTTGTACGTATGGAAGAAAAACACCTTCTGTTTCTTGAGAAAGGCTTGGAACGGTCTGTTGAGGAATTCCGTGCCTTCGTCGGTTTGCAAATACAAAGGTTTGCGCCCGGTCTTGAAGATGTCTTTGAACGCCGCTATGAGATTTGCCCCCGTTTTCGTCCGGATGGGTACCACCCACGCATACTTGGATAGGATATCGATGCACGTCAAGATATACCGATTCTCATCGTTGTGTTTGGCAAAGGCGCTCATATCGACCAAATCCGCTTGCCACTGGGCATCTATTCCTCCCACGATGACGCGGTTCCGTAGAAAATGGCGACGGACAGATCGATGTAAGGTATAGGTGTCTTGTCTTCTTAACCAATCTCGGACTTGGGCACGTTGTATCCCCTGGGGTTTGGCCGCTCGATAGAGAGCCGACAATGCACTATAGGCCGCCGGACTGTCGGGACTGTAGTATAAGTTATCCAGCACCTTCTCCCAGCGCTTCATGGTGACACAATGATGATGCACCCTGGCTCTATCGTTTATTTATAACGGGTATATCTTGGGCCGGAGTTTCTTTCTGATTTTCTTCGTGGACTTCCACAGTGGCCATGGTAAATGACCAGTCCAACTCGTCTGATGACCGCTTGATAAGCACTTCATCCACATCTACCACGGCATCTTCCAATGCAGACCATAGATCAGGGTGAAGGGTAAAATGCACTGTACCCCCATCTAGCCGAGCCAATTGAGCAAAGAAAGGGCCGCGTCGGATGTACACATCGTGACACAAGTGGATGAGATCGCCGTCCAGTTCACCAGACAACACCCGTTTGAATTTGGTCCAGCCCTCCCGGGACAGACGAATGTGAGCCGGGCACGGTTGTGTAGGGTCCGCATCACAGATGTCTCCCACCTCCTCCATGATATCGACCTTATCCGCATACACGTGCAGGAAAACCTCGGGGGTCAAGCTGAAATACGCCAGTACTATATGCTCCGTCATGGTCAGTACGTGAATGGTACCACATTTCACTGTCTCTCGTATTTATAGGGAGAACCCCGTGAGATCAAAAGGATCAGGTGGTCATATCACTGGGCTGACTGAGTCTAGCCGGGTAATCAATGGCATCGTCGTCGTCGGGTTCATGTAGTTGTTCATGGGGTTCAGCCAGCGCGTCCTCAATAGCACGAGCCCACCCCAACTGGTGTGATGATCGCTCGTCCGGTGTAAACAGCTGGTCCACAATAGGCACCACTTTCTCCAAGGCTGACCACAGATCGGGGTCTAGGGTGAAGCCTCGCGTAGCATCTTGGTAGCGGCCCAGGCGTAGGAAGAAGGTTGCACGGTATACGTAGATGGCATTGTCTATGTGGATGAGGTTTCCGTCGAGCTCGCCGCTCAACACCCGTTTAAATTTGGTCCAGCCGTCACGAGGTAGCGTCACCGTATTCGATAAGGTCTCAGCGGGCGCCCAGCAAATATCTCCACGGTCTTCCACCAGGGTGACTTTATCTTCATAGACGTGTAACCCCACCCGGGGTGTAAGGGGCAGAATGGCTCGTAGGTCGGGTGACATGCTTGGTCCAAATGTCGAACGGTGAATGACACACACTCTGTCTGACCCTCGTATTTATAGTGTCAATACCACAGCGCCAGGGTCAATAGGGCACAGACTAGTATGAGGCCAGCCAGCCGGCGCTGGTTCCGGCGTGAGCGCTCCTGGTCCATAGCGCGAGCATCAAGGATGGCTGTCATAGTCCAGTAGTGGTGAGTGATGGCACGCCTCTCCATTGAGTGCACTCTGTGGAGGACCGCTTCTGTGAACTCGTTCAGGATCTGGCGTCGTCCCTCGTTGTCATCGCCATCTGCAAACATGGACCGGACCACTGCTCGGTAACCCGTGAATGAATTCACCGCGGTGGCATGCTGTAAAATGCAAGTCGCATGGGGCTGGATCTCCGCCATGGCTCTGTAGAAATGAAGGTGTGGGATCCAGAGGGACGTGTTTTATAGACCAGATGTAGCTCTACGGGTGTAGTCCGTGATACGTACTATTCTGATGGATTAGTCCAAAAAAGGGAGCAACAACAACAACAACAACACAGATTACATATCAATCCTTTTATTATTCGTGAACAACATAGAAATACATGTACTGACCTGTCTGTGGGGGTTTCCCACAATGGCGTTCACCTTCGCGTCTTTTCGTGTACGTCCGTGTCTTTTCGTTAAAGTCCGTGTATTTTCGGTAAAGTCCGTGTCTTTTCGGTAAAGTCCGTGTCTTTTCGGATCGGTGACGTCCGTGTCTATCGTCCGGGCACTTCGCGTCTGC
The DNA here is from genome assembly GCA_036873755.1 of Hanleya hanleyi. Lineage (NCBI taxonomy): Eukaryota > Metazoa > Mollusca > Polyplacophora > Lepidopleurida > Hanleyidae > Hanleya > Hanleya hanleyi. Next base: position 12,054 of record JAVTVY010011451.1, read on the forward strand.
GCCTGCATTGGGTATGTATAAGGGTCTTCATACGCGCGCGCAATGCGGCTCAGTGGTACACCAGTACACCAGTCTCGATCCTCGACTTGGGGTAGAGTGTGCTAAAAATAGATTACCAGCTAGCGTGCTATAAAAGGGAAGCGGCCTTGCCATTTCATCAGACACTCTATCAACCACCAAGATGTTCACTTGCACAACTTGCCAGAAGCAGTTTACTCGTCTAGATAATTTACGACGCCACGAGGCCTCCACCCACAACGATGGACTGTATACTTGTATAACCTGCGCACGGTCATTTAATCGGGAAGATGCTTTACTGCGCCACGAACGTTCAATTCATGGGCCATCCAAGCGTCCATGCGAGGATTGTGATCAACTCTTCAAACGACGCAGTCAGTTGCTGCGACACCAACGGTTGATTCATGCCCATGAGCATGAACGACAACTTCCTACTGAAGAGGAGCCACGGAAGGTGAGATCCAGTGAAGATAAGCCCGGGGAGACGAACGCCACTGGTGATGCGATGAAGGAGAGCCCGCCTATACCCACAGTTGAGAAGAGCCTGAATATCCAGCCGGACCCCAGCGTTACGGTTTCGAGTCCTGACAACATCGAACATTTTCTGGTGGAGCCCATAAATGTTCCTAGCGATCTCTTACAGGACAACCATCCAATCAGTGACATCGATCGGCGCCATTGGTCCATGACACGGTACTGTTTCCACCCTCAAGATATCTACAATTTCCCACTGACCAACCGCACCTGTCTACGCAGCTACGTGGAAGCCATCTTCAATGATCAAACTACGGCCTTTACATTGAATGTCGCTTTCGGGTACATCTTACGTCACAAAAAGACGGACCAGTTACAGTATTATTACCCCAGTGCCAACAACCATGTGTTTGACCAGCCGGTCATCATCATTAACCGGGGGTCACTAGAGACGATGCTGGAGATACTGGACACCGTGGAACCCTTGAGATGGGCGCATCGTCAACGCCCCAACATTCAATGGGTGGTAGAGAGGGTAACTAATGTCACGTTTTTCCTGACCAAGCTGACCGATCACCCCCATCGGTTGAATGCGTCACCCGTGCACTGATGAATATCATGCCGTACACACACTCTATGTCTACATGCTGCTCGCTGACTTGAGCTCAGTAAACACTTGACCTAATGTTACAATGTGTTAAATAATAAAACATGGTGTTTGATATTTCAATTTGTTTTGCTGTGAACATACTAAACATACCCAGGGCGGCTCCCCCCAGCCTGGGTATGATGTAACATTGGGGTAATAAACTATATAAACATTACTAAACTTGTTGTTCCCAAAACGGCTATTTTCATACCCTTCGGCCACCGCGCATGCGCAGAAGTCCGATATGTCAACCCCACACCCAGCCCATTAGATGCCCCTTCACATAAGCTTCACTTGGATACCTCACTCGACCCCATCGGACCATTTTATCTAGGGACTACTTTTTCTCCGCGGAAGGTTTTTCCCGCGACCGAATCACCGCCAGACATGACCGCGGATGAATACATCTTTCACAGCCGCCATCTTAAACCCACCACCCACCCATCCACCACAGCCGCCATCTTAAACCCACCACCCACCCATCCACCACCATCTTGCACTCACTCACACCGGCCGCCATCTTAAACCCACCACCCACCCATCCACCACAGCCGCCATCTTAAACCCACCCCCCACCCATCCACCACAGCCGCCATCTTAAACCCACCACCCACCCATCCACCACAGCCGCCATCTTAAACCCACCACCCACCCATCCACCACAGCCGCCATCTTAAACCCACCACCCACCCATCCACCACAGCCGCCATCTTAAACCCACCACCCACCCATCCACCACCACAGCCGCCATCTTAAACCCACCACCCACCCATCCACCACCACAGCCGCCATCTTAAACCCGCCACCCACCCATCCACCACCACAGCCGCCATCTTAAACCCACCACCCACCCATCCACCACCACAGCCGCCATCTTAAACCCACCACCCACCCATCCACCACAGCCGCCATCTTAAACCCACCACCCACCCATCCACCACAGCCGCCATCTTAAACCCACCACCCACCCATCCACCACATCCCATGTGACACAATACGCGCTTCTGATTGGCTACCTCCACGTGACCTCCACAAAATATGCAAATTTCCGGGGTCAAGGGCCCTCGTTTTGCCGTTTGTATACTACTTTTGTAGGGCCATATGTTTTATTCAGAAAATTGGAAAAGGGTGTCGGAAATTCTATAATGGACGTCGGCTGAATATTGAATGATGAACTAGACGCTTGTATTCGAGTAGCAGTATTAGGTCGAACTACTGAATGGACCGTCTCATACTTCCAGTCCGCGCCTTCTCACTTTCACTCTTCTGCTCTTCAACAGTCTGTATCTTTACCCTCTCTTACTCCCAGTCCGCGCCTTCTCACCTTAACTCTTCTGCCCTTCAACAGTCTGTACCTTCCCATCTCTTACTCCCAGTCCGCGCCTTCTCACCTTCACTCTTTATATTTAACAGTCTGTATCTTTACCCTCTCTTACTCCCAGTCCGCGCCTTCTCACCTTAACTCTTCTGCCCTTCAACAGTCTGTACCTTCCCATCTCTTACTCCCAGTCCGCGCCTTCTCACCTTCACTCTTCTGCCCTTCAACAGTCTGTACCTTCCCATCTCTTACTTCCAGTCCGCGCCTTCTCACCTTCACTCTTCTGCTCTTCAACAGTCTGTACCTTTCCCATCTCTTACTTCCAGTCCGCGCCTTCTCTCCTTCACTCTTCTGCTCTTCAACAGTCTGTATCTTTACCCTCTCTTACTCCCAGTCCGCGCCTTCTCACCTTAACTCTTCTGCCCTTCAACAGTCTGTACCTTCCCATCTCTTACTCCCCACAGTCCGCGCCTTCTCACCCTTCCTCTTCTGCTCTTCAACTTGATCTGTATCTTTACCCTCTCTTACTCCCAGTCCGGCATTTACTCCCTTCAACTCTTTGCCCTTCAACGTAACAGTCTGTACCTTCCCCCTCTCTTACATCCAGTCCGCGCCTTCTCACTTTCACTCTTCTGCCCTTCAACAGTCTGTACCTGCCCATCTCTTACTTCCAGTCCGCGCCTTCTCACCTTCACTCTTCTGTTCTCCAACAGTTTGTACCTTTCCCATCTCTTACATCTAGTCCGCGCCTTCGCACCTTCACTCTTCTGTTCTTCAACAGTCTGTACCTTCCCCCTCTCTTACATCCAGTCCGCGCCTTCTCACTTTCACTCTTCTGCCCTTCAACAGTCTGTACCTGCCCATCTCTTACTTCCAGTCCGCGCCTTCTCACCTTCACTCTTCTGTTCTCCAACAGTTTGTACCTTTCCCATCTCTTACATCTAGTCCGCGCCTTCGCACCTTCACTCTTCTGTTCTTCAACAGTCTGTACCTTCCCCCTCTCTTACATCCAGTCCGCGCCTTCTCACTTTCACTCTTCTGCCCTTCAACAGTCTGTACCTGCCCATCTCTTACTTCCAGTCCGCGCCTTCTCACCTTCACTCTTTTGCCCTTCAACAATCCGTACCTTTCCCCTCTCTTACTTCCAGTCCGCGCCTTCTCTCCTTCACTCTTCTGCTCTTCAACAGTCTGTACCTTTCCCATCTCCTACTTCCAGTCCGCGCCTTCTCACCTTCACTCTTCTGCTCTTCAACAGTCTGTACCTTTCCCATCTCTTACTTCCAGTCCGCACCTTCTCACCTTCACTCTTCTGCTCGTCAACAGTCTGTACCTTTCCCATCTCTTACTTCCAGTCCGCGCCTTCTCTCCTTCACTCTTCTGCTCTTCAACAGTCTGTACCTTTCCCATCTCTTACTTCCAGTCCGCGCCTTCTCTCCTTCACTCTTCTGCTCTTCAACAGTCTGTACCTTTCCCATCTCTTACTTCCAGTCCGCGCCTTCTCTCCTTCACTCTTCTGCTCTTCAACAGTCTATATCTTTACCCTCTCTTACTCCCAGTCCGCGCCTTCTCACCTTCACTCTTCTGCCCTTCAACAGTCTGTACCTTCCCATCTCTTACTCCCAGTCCGCGCCTTCTCTCCTTCACTCTTCTGCTCTTCAACAGTCTGTATCTTTACCCTCTCTTACTCCCAGTCCGCGCCTTCTCACCTTCACTCTTCTGCCCTTCAACGGTCTGTATCTTTACCCTCTCTTACTCCCAGTCCGCGCCTTCTCACCTTCACTCTTCTGCCCTTCACCAGTCTACCTTCCCATCTCTTACTTCCAGTCCGCGCCTTCTCACCTTCACTCTTCTGCCCTTCAACAGTCTGTACCTTCCCATCTCTTACTTCCAGTCCGCGCCTTCTCACCTTCACTCTTCTGCTCTTCAACAGTCTGTACCTTCCCATCTCTTACTCCCAGTCCGCGCCTTCTCACCTTCACTCTTCTGCCCTTCAACTGTCTGTACCTTCCCATCTCTGACTTCCAGTCCGTGCCTTCTCACCTTCACTCTTCTGCTCTTCAACAGTCTGTACCTTCCCATCTCTTACTTCCAGTCCGCGCCTTTTCAACTTTACTCTTCTGCTCTTCAACAGTCTGTACCTTCCCATCTCTTACTTCCAGTCCGCGCCTTCTCACCTTCACACTTCTGCTCTTCAACAGTCTGTACCTTTCCCATCTCTTACTTCCAGTCGGCGCCTTCTCTCCTTCACTCTTCTGCTCTTCAACAGTCTGTATCTTCACCCTCTCTTACTCCCAGTCCGCGCCTTCTCACCTTCACTCTTCTGCTCTTCAACAGTCTGTACCTTCCCATCTCTTACTTCCAGTCCGCGCCTTCTCACCTTCACTCTTCTGCTCTTCAACAGTCTGTATCTTTACCCTCTCTTACTCCCAGTCCGCGCCTTCTCACCTTCACTCTTCTGCCCTTCAACAGTCTGTACCTTTCATATCTCTTACTTTCAGTCCGCGCCTTCTCACCTTCACTCTTCCGGCCTTCAACAGTCTGTACCTTCTCACATCCCAAACTTACAACAGATTTCTCACTTCCAGTCACAGCTCACCTCTGCGCAGTATCACGATCAATCTTCATCTGCTCCACACGACTGTCACACACCACAGCTGAGTCATACCAAACCCAACATCTCCGACACAATACAGCTATGTCCAAATGAATGACATCGGAAACATGTGAATGACATCAGAATCATTCCATCGCACGACCGGAAAAAATAATAAGCACTTTGCACTTGTCAAATTCTATCTGATATTTCAAAGCGTCCAGTGATCCATATCTGCCAACAGAAACACTTTTTTGCATATCTCCTTTAAACTCGAATAACGATGCTCTCACCCGCTCGATCCCGAAGACAATAAAAGCAAGCTGCAACATCTTCATCGTCAACGAAAGCAGATATACAGCTAAAGGGGACAATTCTACCGTAAACTCGTCGATAGTCAAAACATCACCTCTGTGCAACTGGGTCAGTACCAGTTTCAGAAAAGATTGTCGTGAACCATTCATGGAAAGTCGAAGTCGGCCACAACGCCTCCACCACGACATTCAGCTCAAACTAACAAATTAACAGAACAGTCTGTCTTTTTTAGCCCGCCAAGAAGAAGGACCTGATTGATAGCCTCGCTGTTCTTGCTAAATAGTCTCGGTTAATCGGCATGATAGACGACACAAATAGTGCAGGTAAAACAGCACAGGTAAGTCATGCAGCACAATTAAGCAATATGCAAATGAATGTCACAGATACGACGAATACTAATTAGCGCGTACAAAACCGGTACAAAAGGCAGCACGGCAAAACTGAACAGACTTTCAACGTTCACAGCACGGTATATTAACAGAATATAAGCACAGAATTTCACCTACAGTTGAAAAGTTGAAAATTCCACACGAAACTCGATGTAAATCCACATATAAAGGAAAATGAGATGGATGAATTCAAAGCACGTATGAACAGATCAACAATCTTCACGAGGACCTATATAGCGACATAAATCTCTGTCTAAAGATCAAATATTGAACAACAAAATTACATCACAAATCAATCGTTGTCAAACAATCCTTAATCAAATCTACTGGATTTTTTTGCCATTGCTTTGATGTCCTCTAATTGCAATCTTCATGTGGATATATTTAGCAGTGGGGACTGAAAACTCTAACCCTAACCCTAACCCTAACCCAATCTTCATGTGGATATATTTGGCAGTGGGGACTGCAAACTCTAACCCTAACCCTAACCCTAACCCAATCTTCATGTGGATATATTTGGCAGTGGGGACTGAAAACTCTAACCCTAACCCTAACCCTAACCCAATCTTCATGTGGATATATTTGGCAGTGGGGACTGCAAACTCTAACCCTAACCCTAACCCTAACCCAATCTTCATGTGGATATATTTGGCAGTGGGGACTGCAAACTCTAACCCTAACCCTAACCCTAACCCAATCTTCATGTGGATATATTTGGCAGTGGGGACTGCAAACTCTAACCCTAACCCTAACCCTAACCCTAACCCAATCTTCATGTGGATATATTTAGCAGTGGGGACTGCAAACTCTAACCCTAACCCTAACCCTAACCCAATCTTCATGTGGATATATTTGGCAGTGGGGACTGCAAACTCTAACCCTAACCCTAACCCTAACCCAATCTTCATGTGGATATATTTAGCAGTGGGGACTGCAAACTCTAACCCTAACCCTAACCCTAACCCAATCTTCATGTGGATATATTTAGCAGTGGGGACTGCAAACTCGGCCTCGAATTCCCAAATAACTCCTTCGTATTCACTAGGCTCTTCATAAACACCTCTAACACAGTCTCTTTCTACCATAATACCATCATTTTTGTACAAAGCCAGTCTATTTTTTCTTCTTTTTTCTTAGATATCTCAGTGAATTCACAGCAACATAGTCTCAACATCCGATGCACCATATTGTTGATACTCTTGGGAATGGAGATATTCTTTCAAGAGATTTAAGAGTCGGATGTGTACACACAGTGATCCTCATCTCCACAGTCTCCATTGCATCGGCAGTCCTTTGGCCAGTGGTAACACCGATGGCATCACATCCTTCGTACACATTCTCACCACAGACCACCTCATACACCAAGGAACTATTTGTAACAGACACCAAGGAACTCTGCAGTCCTTTGGCCAGTGGTAACACCGATGGCATCACATTCTTCGTACACATTCTCACCACAGACCACCTCATACACCAAGGAACTATTTGTAACAGACACCAAGGAACTCTGCAGTCCTTTGGCCAGTGGTAACACCGATGGCATCACATTCTTCGTACACATTCTCACCACAGGCCACCTCATACACCAAGGAACTATTTGTAACAGACACCAAGGAACTCTGCAGTCCTTTGGCAAGTGGTAATACCGATGGCATCACATCCTTCATACACATTCTCACCACAGACCACCTCATACACCAAGGAACTATTTGTAACAGACAACTAGGAACTCGGCAGTCCTTTGGCCAGTGGTAATACCGATGGCATCACATTCTTCGTACACATTCTCACCACAGACCTCCTCATACACCAAGGAACTATTTGTAACAGACAACTAGGAACTCGGCAGTCCTTTGGCAAGTGGTAATACCGATGGCATCACATCCTTCGTACACATTCTCACCACAGACCACCTCATACACCAATGAACTATTTGTAACAGACACCAAGAAACTCGGCAGTCCTTTGGCAAGTGGTAATACCGATGGCATCACATCCTTCGTACACATTCTCACCACAGACCACCTCATACACCAAGGAACGATTTGTAAACAAATGTATAGCTATTTCATAGGGAATTTCACGGCATCCACACTTTTTACCCCTCAGCCCATCGGGCTGCGGGGTCTTGCAATCGGCATGTACGTCTGGTCGGCCGGCCGGACGGCCGTCTGTCAACAATTTTTTGTCCGGGCTAGATCTCAGTTACTATTTGACTGACAGTTCTGATACTCACAGTGAATATCCCTAGTATCCCAGAGATGTGCACTGTCATGTTTATTCCGTGTTACGTCATTTCTTTACAGAGTTATGGCCCTTTGAAATTTCGCGTCACTAACTTTTGTCCGGGCTAGATCTCAGTTACTATTTGACTGACAGCTCTGATACTCACAGTGAATATCCCTAGTATCCCAGAGATGTGCACTGTCATGTTTATTTCGCGTTACGTCATTTCTTTACAGAGTTATGGCCCTTTGAAATTTTTCGTCACTAACTTTTGTCCGGGCTAGATCTCAGTTACTATTTGACTGACAGCTCTGATACTCACAGTGAATATCCCTAGTATCCCAGAGATGTGCACTGTCATGTTTATTCCGTGTTACGTCATTTCTTTACAGAGTTATGGCCCTTTGAAATTTCGCGTCGCTAACTTTTGTCCGGGCTAGATCTCAGTTACTATTTGACTGACAGCTCTGATACTCACAGTGAATATCCCTAGTATCCCAGAGATGTGCACTGTCATGTTTATTTCGCGTTACGTCATTTCTTTACAGAGTTATGGCCCTTTGAAATTTTCCGTCACTAACTTTTGTCCGGGCTAGATCTCAGTTACTATTTGACTGACAGCTCTGATACTCACAGTGAATATCCCTAGTAACCCAGAGATGTGCACCGTCATGTTTATTTCGTGTTACGTCATTTCTTTACAGAGTTATGGACAGATGTGCACTATTATGTTTATTTCGTGTTATTCCAGTTTATTACGACACTGGATTACTATTTACTACTTAACTGATAAAGCCTTAGTAAAGGTGTTTAATATCCCCTATTTTAGCACTCTGTTTGGCAAAAATATCATTCAGTTTGCGTTTTTATATTATTCCGTTTACGGTCACACACAGCGCTCCTTTTTGCGCTGTCAAAAAGGGTTCCGCATTAACGAAAAGTGTTTAAGTGCGCATTACAAAAATCATTTGTTTTTTTAGTTCAGAAGCATAAAACACCAAAGCTATGTCAAAACTACAGACTACAAATCATGTTCATCTCATTGAAACGGAAAATTATTTTCTGCCCAACACATTTTGGAAGAAATTTGCAGATGTCCACCCAGTTTTCCATGATTCGTCGCATTACGAAATCTTCAACTTTAGATGGAAGAAGAGGTGCTTGAATAAACTCCTGTAAGTATTGAGTTGATGAGTATTTTTAATGCTGAATCCAGACGTTGTCATGGTGCTCTTTGTTTTGTTGACAGTATTCCTGGTGGATCAAGACATTTGTATTTAACTGAAAGTTGAAAACATTTCCTATAAATCCTGACACCAATACTGAAAGTTCTATCATAATCCTGTCAGCAAAGCAAACTAGTGACTGCCTCCACGTGGTGAGCACCGGTAACAGACACAAAAGATAAATATTTCATGCTCTCCATTTTTTATTTCTTTTTTCATCACGTCTTCTGTATATTACAATATATATATAATCACCTATTAATCGTTGTCATCTGCCTGCATTTCTCATGCTGTCTTTTTTGTTTCTACATACATTGGTGGTGATCATTTATTATTCACCTGCATAGACTGGAGAGCTTGGACCATATCTCATTGCATCTGGCTAAATGTCACTAACTGTCATCTGCAAATGTTTAATAGCATGCAAATTTTACAACATCATTAATCTGTTCATTTATGCTCATTCCTGCTTTGATATTTGCTTGTGCATCATACATACTTGTATCTTAGATTTGATGTTGTAATGTTTGCTGTGTATAGCATGCTTTACTGCATTTTACATCAGCATGTCATATAATAGTGCTTCGTCTCCAGTGAACTTCACTTTCACATCTCCTCTGCCATAATTCAGTCCTTCGTGTTCTTCTGGAACCCAGTACAGAGCATGCTGCAGTCTCAGTTACATTTCAGATGATATTTTGTATTTTTTGCAGTGCATTAACATTACTTACCTTGCAGATAAGATGGCAGAAAAACGTGTAAATCCCACCAGCAGTGCCGGTCCTAGCCCAAAGAAAGCCAAACCTGAAGAATCCTGGAAAGACCTTGTAACGGCATCAGTGCAAGATTTAGACACCCAACTGAAGGCCATGTGTTATATTACCATAAAAAAAGACATTGGTTCGGCAATAGCAACTGTACAAAGGTGTCGAAACAAACTCAAAATCATGGAAGCAAAATCGAAATTATTCTTCGATCAGCTAAACCTCCAGCAAACCGCTCACATCCAACAAATTCACTCACTCCAGACAAGGGAGACATATCTCCACAGGGAGAACAATGAACTCCGGAGTAGAGTGTCAAAATTGAAGACTGAGATTGATATGATCTTTCAAGATGACTGTGTGGAGGAAAATACATGTAGCCAAGTGACCAAGGGAAATACTCTGCCAGTGGAGGCTGACCAAGATCATGATTCTTAAAATTTTTATCATTCATTTTTGTTTGCAGACTGATTAGTGCTAATGAGAGTAATCGATGCTATAATTAATACTGACCTATAATCTATGTTATATATGTGCCCAGTCTATAAGAATGAACAGGTATCTCGGCATTTATCACACTGATGTACAATTCATCCTGTTTATTTGAAGTAGTATTAATCCTAATAAAAACATCTTCATTTACAGAAAATGCAATATTACTGCAAACAGCAGGAAAAATCCCTGCTTTTAATAGCTAGATAGAGAATGCCACTTCTCATTTACCATGAATGTTTTCTTAAATTTTGTGTATTATGTTGTTTGACAGCAGTTACGATTTTACATGTATCTCATCCTTATGACACTTTGTCGATAACTTCTCTAGTTTGTAGATTGTTTGCAACTAGTGCTTGATGCTATGTATCCGAGCAAGTAGAGATTTCTGCTCTTTGTCTTTGAAACACTATAATTGTAACTAAATAACAAATATTGATGTTTGTTTAATAAATATAATTTTAGTGAGAGGAAGTCCGACTGAAGAAAGTTTCAACTTATAAAATGGGCCTGACATCAAGAACAGCACGGAAAAAGGAGAGAGAAAGAAAATGTGCCACAAGGCAACAGTTACCGAAAGATGAGGCATCTAAAACTGTCTCCAGACCTGTGTCCACCTCTAAAACTGTCTCCAGTTCAGCGCCCAGCTCTAAAACTGTCTCCAGTCCAGCGCCCAGCTCTAAAACTGCCTCCAATCCAGCGCTCAGCTCTAAAACTGTCTCCAGTCCAGTGCCCAGCTCTAAAACTGTCTCCAGTGCAGCGGTCTCCAGTGCAGCGCCCAGCTCTAAACTCTCCAGTCCAGCACCCAGCTCTAAAACTGTCTCCAGACCAGTGGTCAGCTCTAAAACTGTCTGCTCCAGAACATCTCCCATGCCCAGCTCTACAACTGCCGCCAGTCCAGTGCTTTCCAAAGCCCACTCCACAGCATCTGCCATGCCCACCTTGATATCTTCCTCCAGACCAGTATCCAAGAGATCTCACTTGACACAATCTGTGATAACTTCAACACCAGTGCCGGGTAAAGCCCACTCCACCCATGCATCTTTCTCTGCCGTAGACGGTGATCAAGTGCAGACAGTAGCATTAACACATGAACACTCATTCCATGGCTTCCAGCCAGAGGACATTCTCCAGGGAGAAATACCAATTGCTGCCTTGGACAAATTCTGTGATTTATCTGGATTAATTCCTCCATCATACTTATATTATTCATCAATCTCTAATCAAACCCTGGAAAATGTGAATTTACAAGTGGATAAAGATACTTTTGCTGTGCAGATACATTATGTTGACAGTCATTATGTGGTTTCTCAACAGAAGGATGGGCATGTGTCTGTGTTTGACTCTGTTCCCCACTCTATGAGAGTTTCCAGACTTTGGCCTCAACTGAAAATGCTTTACAGCTCACTTCAACACCTTGAACATCCTGCTGCTGAAGTGAAATATATTATAGCCCAATCACAAGGACTGACTTCAGACTGTGGTGTTTTTGCAGCAGCAAATGCTCTGCTGCTCCTTCATAACATTGATCCTCAAAGAGTCACATTACAACAATCAGCCCTCCGTCGCCATTTCTGTACCTGCCTCCAAACCAGTAAAGTTACCATGTACCTGCCTCCAAACCAGTAAAGTTACCACGTTCCTGCCTCCAAACCAGTAAAGTTACCATGTACCTGCCTCCAAACCAGTAAAGTTACCATGTACCTGCCTCCAAACCAGTAAAGTTACCATGTACCTGCCTCCAAACCAGTAAAGTTACCATGTTCCTGCCTCCAAACCAGTAAAGTTACCATGTACCTGCCTCCAAACCAGTAAAGTTACCATGTACCTGCCTCCAAACCAGTAAAGTTACCATGTTCCCACTTGTGAAAAATACAGCTGCAAGTCCTGAGGATTGCTCATATTTAATTGACCTATATTTCACATCTCAACTCAGTTCTTCACAAAGTAGATTAACAGGTGAACAGATGGCTGCTTCTTCCAGGACATGTAGCAACAGATCTAGATACATGCAATCTTACAAAGCAAGGCAACGAGCAGATTCTTCTTTTAGAGAGAGGGAAAGGATGGAGGATAATGAGAGAAGAAAAGCAATAAGGGCTATGCAGAACAACAGAGAAAGAGACAATATGAAATCAGCAGAGGGCAAGAAAGTGAGGAGACGCCAGCCCGCAGAGAAAGAGAAGGACAATGTCGAGTCTAGCAAGTGCAAGAAGGTGAGGAAACGCCAGCCCGCAGAGAAAGAGAAGGACAATGTCGAGTCTAGCAAGTGCAAGAAGGTGAGGAGACGCCAGCCCGCAGAGAGAGAGAAGGACAATGTCGAGTCTAGCAAGTGCAAGAAAGTGAGGAGACGCCAGCCCGCAGAGAGAGAGAAGGACAATGTCGAGTCAAGCAAGTGCAAGAAAGTGAGGAGACGCCAGCCCGCAGAGAAAGAGAGGGACAATGTCGAATTTAGCAAGTGCAGGAAAGTGAGGAGATGCCAGCCCGCAGAGAAAGAGAAGGACAATGTCGAGTCTAGTAAGTGCAAGAAAGTGAGGAGGCGCCAGCTCGCAGAGAAAGAGAAGGACAATGTCCAGTCTAGCAAGTGTAAGAAAGTGAGGAGAAGTATACCTAAAGAGAGAACAAAAGACAATATGAAAGCAAAACAGTCCAAAGAATCAAGAAGGCTGAATGTTCCACAGAGTGAGCGAAAAGAAAATGAATTGAATCGACTATCAAAACGCATTAACAGACAGAATCCGGAGTATCGACAGAAAGAAAATATCTATCAAAAACAGACAAGACTTACAAATAGAACAATGGCCAAGCCAAATTCCATTTCTCAGCTTATTTCAAAATTCCATGCAGATATATCTGAAGGTCCAGTATACAAATGTCAGTGCTGCGGCCAGTTATGGTATAAACACAGTGTTTCCTTATCAGATCGTGTTAAGCTCCCAGACTGCGAACCTGTTCGGAGGTGCATCCAAGGTACTGATGAATCTTCACAACCTCTGTGGGCATGCCATACATGCTTACGTTACCTGAAGGAAAAACGTTACCCACCATGCTCACTTACCAACTGTAATGCATTTCCTCCAATACCTAAAGAACTCAAGGGACTCTATCCATTAGAATGGAGACTTGTATCACCACCTTTGCTTACCTTTTATGAAAATTTATGCGGCCCTACGGGGAGGACAACTTAAAATTCATGGCAATGTTGTGAATGTTCCCACAGATGTTGTTAATACACACTTGTCCTTGCCTCGTCTTGCCTGTGAAACAGACACGATCAAAGTGAAGCTAAAACGAAATCTCAAGTACAACCACCATGTTATGTCTGAAAATGTGCGCCCTATGGTTGTAAAGAGAGCTGCTCATTATTTGTCCACCAGCGGTAAACTCTTCATTCAACAAGGAATAAAATATGATAATGACTGGTGCATGGACACAGAAGCTGAAACAGGTAAATGCATCTAATTGTTCTTACAGATATAGAATTAAGTAAACTATATATTTTCAGTAATATTTGTATTAAACAGCAGTCAGAGTACTGCATGTGACACAATAATAACATTGCAGACCAAATAAATTTTAAAACCTAATACATAGCCTCTGGTGACAGTGATCTGTAAATATAACTTTTTTTCTAATTATGACCTTTAAATATCTTTCTATGTTACATTCATTGTTCCAGCTTATTTGTATTACATTTACTTATGTTCTCCAGAATCACCAGTTTGCCAGAATTAGACGTCAAGCAGTGTGGGCAGAGAGAATATACTATTAGACAGGTAAATGCTTGATAAGTTTCAAGTAAGGCTACATGTATCCACAAATAAAAACCATTGAAGCCAGGCCTGCTAAATGCTGTAGCCTATCACCTCTGTGGTTGCAGGTTTGCTTCCTGGCTGGACCCTCTCTTTCTCAAGCCGTAAATGTGATGGTCCGCCAGAAACCAACGGATGGTCAGGGGTTTCCTCTGGGCTCTGCACGGTTTCTTCTCCCAACAAATCCTGGCACCGCCGGCATATGACTGAAATAATTTTGAGTATGGCGTAAAACCTCAACAAACACACACGCACGCACCGATCAAAGCCATGAATTTGCTTGTGATATTGGTGTGAAACTCTACAGTCAAGACGTTTTTAAAGAATCCATACGTCTCTTTTTCTCATTCGTGATTTAATGCTAACCTATTTTTTTGCCTTTTGTTTTACTGCATCAGCACAATTTTATCTTTATGTATTTTCTTATTCTTAGTCCTTTCAAACATACTTTATTAACAAACATATTTCTGTCAATTTAGGTCCCACGCATTCTACGTTGCTGTCATTTTTCCAAAGACAATCAAGCCGAGAAACACTACCATGAACTTTTAATGCTGTCTCCCATGGCGAGATGAGGACAATGACCTTTTGGGCAACTGTGCATCATATCACGAGAAATACTTAAAGGTCAGTCATCCAAATACAGTATATATCTGAATACATTTTCATAACCATCATTCATTTTCATAGATGCACAATATTGAAAGTTGTTTTGCAGTTTGTTTATGCGTGCATGTAGCTGTAGTTTCCCATCCTCCAGTTATAAAATCCGGACTCCTGTGTATTTTCCAAATTGAATATGTTGTGATCCATTACAATCTCAAAATTGTATTAACTATGTACTTCTTCACACATCAGCTTCTTACATCATTTCCAACTTTTCATGTTGCAGGTCAAAACCATTGTTGATGAAAAGAGGCTGGTCTTTGAGCCATTTTCAAGTGAAGTTGATCAGGCTGTCAATGAAATTGAAAATGAGGATCAGCAGCAAGACAGATGGGATATAATAGCTCCAACAACAGAAGCTCAACAGGCAGAGGATGAAGATCAGATAAAGAACGATCCAATTGTCCAGGACACTGTCCCAGAGCAGTATGATCTAGCTGCTGATCTCACAGGATGTTCACAGGTTAGAGCACCTGACCCCCTGCAAGTTAACAATGAAATGAGTGATGATGAATACAGGCACCAAATGAGAACTCTCAATAAACGGCAATTGGAATTCCTGCTAAACATTTTGCAACATGTGAAGACGAATGATGAACCTATATACAGGTTTCTGTCTGGAGGGGCTGGAGTTGCAAAAACCCATTTGTCCAACCTTTTGTATCAGTCCATTCTCAAATATCTTAATAAACAGTCTGGTTGTGATCCAGAACAACCTCGGATATTACTACTGGCACCTACTGGCAAGGCGGCATATTTACTGAAGGGAGAAACCATTCATTCAGCATTGAGCCAGAAGCTGGAGTGCAAACCACTGGATGCAGACCGACTCAACACTCTAAGAACACGAATGAGCGAAGTCCGCTTCATTTTCATAGATGAAGTGTCCATGGTTGGGGCTGGCATGCTGGCCTTTATTCATAAAAGACTACAGCAAGTCACTGGAAGCCCCAAGGACTTTGGAGGATTATCGATCATCGCTATTGGGGACCTCTTCCAACTAAAACCTGTTTGTGACTCCTTCATCTTTCAAGATATTAAAACAAGACTATGGGCCACTCTCAAGAAATCTTTGGACTGAAAACTTCTCCATGGTTGAGCTGACAGATATCATGAGGCAGAAGGATGATGGCCACTTCGCTCAGCTTCTAGCAAGAATGCGAGAAGGAAACCTTACAACGGATGACACAGAACTACTAAATTCCAGAGTAATCCAACCATCTGCAGACAACTGCGAAATTGAATGCCCACATTTGTACCTCAGCAACTCAAAGGTGGATAAACATAATGCAAGAAGATACACCTCTGCCATGGCAAATAAACAAGAGGTCATTGCAATAGATGCTGTTGTTGGTTCTATGGTACCACATCTCCAGGAGCAGATCTTACAAAGAGTGCCTAACAACCCACAGAAGACAATGCAACTACCAACCGTACTTGAAGTTGCTGAGACTTTACGTTATGACATTTCACTCAATGTGAGAACTGTGGATGGGCTAACCAATGGTGCCAATTGTGTTGTGAAAAAAAATAGCAACAAGTACTTCCAAAGCTACTGGTATAATCTGGGTGCAGTTTGATGATCCCCATATTGGTCAGCTTACACGTACAGAATGCAAAGGCTACTATAAACCAGGAATTCATCACACTTGGACACCCATCAAACCTGTCAGCAGGCAATTTCTTGTGGGTCGAAATGCAGAAGTTGTTCGCACCCAGTTTCCACTTCGTCCTAGTTCTGCCAAAACAGTACATCGGGCACAAGGGGATACATTATCACAGCTTGTAGTAGATTTCACTGGGCGATCACAAACACATATTCACTATGTTGCCTTGAGTAGGGTTAAGTCACTTGACAATCTTTATATAAGAAACTTCTGTCCAGAGAAGATTTCTATGTCCACCAAAGTCCAAGAGGAGATGAGTCGACTTCGCAGTCTACATGTATCTGTAGCATCCAGTTTAACATTTTTATACAATGTGTCAGCAGAGCTCAAAGTTGCATTTATCAATGCTCAGTCTTTACATTGTCACCTGAGAGACATTGAAAATGACTTCTCACTACAGGATACAGACATACTCTTCTGTGCAGAAACACGTTTTACTATTGCTGACTCGGCAACAGATACAAACATCTCTTCGTTCCAGCAGTTCCGCTCTGACAGTGCACAGCCATCGTCATATCGCCCATCCTATGGATTAGCTGTCTATTATAAACCATCCAGACTTTCTGAGACCCCAATCATTAACAACAGTGGAGGCACAGAAATACTCACTTGCTCATTATATCTAACAGATGGTACTCCAGTTAAAATGATAGCTGTTTACAAACCCCCAACACTACCTAATGCCCGTCTCCTAGAAGCCATTTGTGGACCATTAAACAGTGCTGCTGGTGATAACATTGTTGTACTGGGTGATTTTAACATTGACTTCTCCAACTCCACCCAAATCGCCATGGTTAATCTTTTCTTCCAACAACATGGCCTTCATTCAGTCATTAATTCTCCAACAACAGACCTACGGACAACTGTAGATCAGATTTTCACCAACTTTCAGCCTTCAGAAATAAAAGCTGGTGTTCATGAGACGTACTACTCATACCATAAAGCTGTGTGGATGGCTGTTCACCCAAAACAATAATACAGTAAGATGTCATCCTCTATTCTTGTTCGGAATTAACCTTACTTACAATTGACATATAGCTCAGATTCTTTCTTGGGGCCTCCGTTATCACGTGGTTCGCGAGCTTTGCTCACCTCTCTGGTCGTCGGTTTCATTCCTAGCTCTGCTCCAACTTTTTCTCAAGCCATAAGTGTGATTGTCCGCCAGGAACCAATAGATGGTCGAGGGTTTCCTCCGGGCTTTGCCTGGTTTCGTCGCCTAACAAATTCTAGCACCTCCGGCATATGACTGAAATAATGTTGAGTACTACACACACACACTCGACTCTTCCCTGGAATAGATCTTCATCTATGAAGAACTATTCACCAGATCTTTACTAACTTTTCTTGAGGTATCGATCCACACAGTCTTGGATCGATATCCCTTCACAGGATTGATGACTGAAGCCGGTACTAGCAAATACTAATCGTTGAGTATTCTCTTGAATCAACATTAATACATATGTGGGTAAATAAATTCGACAGAATTCAGCAGATTTTTATGTCAACCTGTTATTCGCTGGACATATTGTGCTGAGGGGTCAAAGCACCTTTTAGGTGCAGCCTCATGTTTGTAACTGTCTCACACATAGGTAACTCGCCCTGCTTCACGTCTCTCACATTAAGAATTCACTTGCCACAACATACTTCACAGCAGTCGCCGCCCCTGATAATTTAGCCACAGTCGCATTCGGCTGGACTACCTACGTCACGCTGGTTGGACACCGCTACACTTTCCCGCACAAAAGTAAACTTAAAAAATTTGCAATGCAGAGAGTTACACTTATAAAAGTCGATGAATAATCACGATTTATGTGCGTGATCTACATTCAAACCAGCATGGTGCAGGACTAACAACAGAAATAAAAACAGAGTTCCCCTCGACCTTGCAGTGGTACAGGATAACGTCATGACTATCAAGGTCGTACATGAGCGACATCTTCATGATATCAGACTTGAAACTATAATCCGGAGTATCGAGAGTATTGTTATGATGCTGTACTTTAACTCTCCCTTGTTTTTCTCAAGTGTAGTATATTTTGTTATGTTGTGTGATTATATTACTGTGAGGCCCAGGGCAGCAGTAATTTGTCAATATATTTACACTTTGACCCCATTCTGCACTGGTGTGTTTATTCTATTTTGGCATGGAACTGTGGAGAATATTATACCAAGAGCTAGAGTGATCAGGAAAGCCCTGGAATGTTCCAGGCAGTTGTTAACTGCATCGTGCAGGACATCGTGTTATGGAAAAATCTCCGAGTGTCGGTGAGATGGATACCCTTACGAAAAGGAAGTATGACAGCATTAGAGTAGAAGTACAGCTGCAGTAGAAGCTTGAATTATGATGGCAGTATGACCGCAGTATTCACTTCCACTATACTGCCTTGAAATAGCTTTTTCTGAAGAAGATACTCACATGTTAGACTGAAGTTGTGAGTTGTGGCAGGGTTGCAGAATTATAGTGGCAGTATATTGGCAGTATGCTGACATTATGTTAATTAAGCTGCTGTAACCCTTCCCTGAAGTATAGAGGCAGTGTTATGGCAGAGGGCTGGCAGCATAGACAGAAGTATATGGCCAGTATGGTAGCAGTATAGTAGAAGTATAGTGGAAGTATGACTGCAGTATGCTGACATTATGTTAATTAAGCTGCTGTAACCCTTCCCTGAAGTATAGAGGCAGTGTCATGGCAGGGGGCTGGCAGCATAGACAGAAGTATATGGCCAGTATGGTAGCAGTATAGTGGAAGTATGACTGCATCATAGTGGCAGTAGACAGGCTGAAGTATAGCAGCAGTATAAGATTGCCCTGTATACCAAGTGTGGTCTAAATAAAAATGGTATATACAAGCATATCCTCTTTCAGGCAAAATTGACACATTCATGTATCATACACACATGAATGGTTGATATTACTACATTATAACATGGACATACATGTATGATGTATTATAACATGTTTTGGGGTATAATTAAACTGATTGCCCTGGCTGAAACCGCCCCCTATATTCTCACCATGATAAATTTTATATCAGACATGCCATAATGTTGGCCTCAGTATGTTTGAAAAATATGCAGTATTGGAAAAATATGGGGAATGGAATGAAAGGGAAATTCTTCCCATTGGCATCTAATATATTAATGCTACTTACATGCATCAGTTCATGAACAAAGCTGTACAGAGAAAAGAGGCATACTGCATAGATCTGCTCTCCATGTGCGATACACAGCAACTGTGTGCTCACTGGAGGGAAATTCAGTTGACCTATTTTTCAAATTAATGAGAAATTCCTATCCCAGCATTCCTCTCACTGAAGTATAGCAGCAGTATAGTTTCAAGTTGAAGGCCTTTTTTGGTAAGGACAAGTTGTAGAAGTATAACAGCAGTATACACAGGAAACAGCTAAACTTGTAGCAGTATAACAGCAGTATAGAATTTACATTTGTTGTGATCAAGTTGTAGAAGTATGACCGCAGTATACACAGCAAAAGTGTAAGTGCCAGAAGTATAGTGGCAGTATAGAGAAAAAAGCTGGAATTGCACAGAGTTTCAGAAGTATGGCCGCAGTAGAGGGGAGGTCTGTGGAAGTATAGTGGCAGTGTACACTGCCATAGAAGTATATACTGCTCTTCCGTAAGGGTAAGAATGTCCTGGTGATTAGTGTCCCTTTTTATATCATTTTCTATGCAACTAAGGATGGGCACTTGTCCCCAATGTGGAGAAATGTGTCCTAGCTTGGTTAGAAGATAGGAGCCCGATATTCTTATCCACCGGACATTCTTAGCAACAAGTGACATTCATTCAGCCTGCGATCTGGTAATGATATAACCAGTGTGTTTTCCAGCCTGTGAGTTGAACTGTATAAAGAAGCAGCATTCTGTAACACAGAGAGACAGATTGTCTTACATTAAGCGAGATCATTAATCTGGTGGAGGAACTTTTGGACTGTCGGCAAGTGTTATACCGCAGAATCATTTGTCTGGAATTACTACTTATTGAAGCACATACATGCCGGTTGAAGTCCCTTGGTTCGAGTCACAGAAATTTTGGACGTCGATCGTCGCGGACTGCTTTTTGGGGTGTGAAACAAGTGGATTTCACAAGGATTGGCCCATAGGACTGGACACAGGATAAAGTAACCGTGACGAGATGTTCAACAATGCTAGGAAGACAGCCGACTGAATTGGACACTTAATGGACTGTGTACGAACATTTAGGATCATTTAAGCTGCCTGTCTGTCACACTCTTTAGGCCGGGAACCTGATTACGTTTGATCCTACTCCCATACCATGACGCAATGAAGGCCTCCAACATCCACGACAATTGAGTGACAGGTGGGGATCGTAATACAATTCAATTAGCCTGTCACCTCCCTCATGTAACATGCCATCAACTTGCCAGCGCGAGACCCCTGGATTGAAACAGACAGGAGAGCATGCTTTAATTTGGTGTACGGGTTACATATAGGACTTCACACCTTGCCACCATGTTCTGTTCGTTGACAATTTAATTAGTTTCGTTTTACTGAGCGATGCTTAAGAAATCACCTGTCATGCGGATGAATGAATGCACAATTCATCACGTGATTGAAGGAGATAAAATAGGACATCAGGCTTCAGGAACATTGTAATCATTAATCCTAAACTTTGTGATGTATTGTACCATATTTTGTAACTTTTTTTAATTTGTTTTTTAATGTAAAGATGAAAATCTTTAACCACTGATTTAGCAAACTTCTTCTGGCTCTGTTTTGAGAGAAATTTTTATATTTGTAAGTGTACAACAAAATCGATATCCTGTACATCCACTTTCTCAAACTCCTCAGAAGCCCACAGGCTAATGAGCTCCAGCAACCAGTGCACCAAAACTTGCTGTAAAATATATGGTAAACTGTGATATCGTTTAGCCCCAGACAATACTGATTGGCTCTCCATCATGTCCATGTACAGATAAACTGAACACCACAATCATAAGCCCAATGCAATCAGAGGGTATATTTGAATGTAGGCGGTATACAATAATCTGATGCCATGAAAATGACGTTAACCCAGAACTAAAAATTTCCACTTTTTGCCTATTTTCCTGACCTTGACCTCAAAATAAATAGGATTCTTCATTGTTCCATGGACAAGGGCTATGTACACAAAGCTTGGCAGCAATCCATAACATAGTAATGGAGATTTCACATGAAAAGAAACCCCAAAAAACGTCAACAGATGGTCGGTTGGAAATCATGAGATGGTGCCCCACATAAAAACCAGTATTTTGTCTGTCAGTATTTTGTCTGTTAATCTCTATGTACTGAAAATCTTGTCATGTTAACCGATCAGTTGACCAATTATTAAGAGGGATAATTCCCAATAATGTGATTATTCTGCTCTCTCGAGTGTCATGACTGACTGAATAAAGTTATTTATCTATCTGTCTTGTCTATCTGAAAACGATTGCGATATATGACCTCATCTATGAACGAGTGTACAAGAGGCTTAATGTGGATTGTCATGGCTATCAGTATTGACCCGGGTCATCTGTGCTCTTGAGAACTTCACATGCCTCTTCTTGTGGTCCCCATGGTTAATAACCATAAATTCCATCACCAACCTTCAATTTTGAGACCCAAAACGTTGAGCAAGTGGTCAGGGCTCATGGAGCTAGGGCAATACTGAACAACATTGAAGTTTACTGGAGGTTCTGCTTTGACCATGTTCTGGCATGAAGCCTATGCTGGTTGTTTTCTTCAGCAAAAAACATACATCTCCCCAACCTCCCACCTTGCCTTAAGCGTGCACAGGTTTGATCAGGTGCTATAAAAGAATGTAGTAATACTCAAAAGAAAGCTGCACATCTGAAAATGCTGGACATAGATGGCAACAACAAGACCCCGCAGCCTGATAGTCTATCGGGTAGAAATGTTATGTGAATGAATGAAACTGAACTTGGATGAAGTTTCCATCCAAGTTTGGTGAAATTCTGTCCAGCAGTTCTCCAGATAACTTACAGACAAGGCATAAACATGTACAAGTAGACGGACGAATGGACATACACTGAACAAGGATGGATGCACAGACACACACCAGAAGCTAATCACACAAGGGGGCCATTCGAATGAAGGTTCCATCCAAGTTTGGTGAAATTCTGTCCTGTAATTACCCAGATATCTTGCAAACTATGCCTGTATATACATGTACAAGTAGATGAACGGACGGACACTGGACAAGGTCGCATGAACGCACACACCCTAAACCTAATCAGATGAGAAGGCCATCCCAATGAAGCTTCCATCCCATTTTGGTGAAATTCCATCCAGTATTTCTCTAGTCCTGCAAATAAGAAAAGATGTACAGACAGCACAAACACTAGATGTCTCCCCAAAGTTGGGAGAGACATAATGAAAGCTGTATAAAGTAAGGCTGGACCCATAGCATGAAGATATTGTTTGCAGTGTTTATTACACCTTTGGTTCACATTTCTATACACTGATCATACAATAACAAGAGTACCATGTATACAAAGGTACATTAGGAGACTGATCTGTCCATACAAGCATACCCACTCCCCTTCCCACACAAGTATACCCACTCCCCTTCCACCAAACTCCCAAGCCTAGTGTATCATTTATTAAAACAAAATGAAAGAACAACTCCATTGAGTTCCTCTATTATAGTTAATAAAATGTACTGCCAAATTCGAATAGTTCAAATATAAAAATTAAATACTGTTGAGTTTAAGATATCATATACAAATGTGGTAGAACAATTACGTACAATGTGTGCTTTCAACCTGTCTAAAATAGTAAACTCTGGGTAATATGTAAATGTAATACTGCACTTTATACATACTTTATCACAGAATTGGGAGTTACAAATTTCGGAATCACAGCTGAATATTCAATAAATAGTTTGACAGGATACCATCACATTCTCTTGTAATACAGATATATGCCTCATGGATATAAGTCTTGGTGCTGTGCCACAGAATTGAATCTTTCTCTACATACACATTTAACAGAGAGAGAGAGAGAGAGATCATACATGATTCCATGTGGAGAATATATCTAATGACAGAAGCCTTGTACATGTAAATACTAGTATAATACTTGGGACATCATTTCTACACAGCTCAAAATGTACCTTAATCACACTTCAAGTCCAGGTGACACACAAAAATTTCCCTTTACCAAAGACAGTGAATTTCTAAAACTTCAATTCTCCCTGATATTTGGAGTAAGAAAATTTTTTGCATTATGTCCAAGACAACTTGGCCAGGCGTGTTTGGCCCAAGCCAAGGTGAGCCATGCTACATGTATGAGATAACCTGAGCAATTGTTCATGGAATGTTCTAGTCCAGTATTATTGTGACTTGTGAGTCTTGGATGTGGACATCAACACCTCTTTTCAACACATTTGTTGAAAGTTTTCATGTAAATTAGAGACCATATCAGCTTGGTAATGGCTGCCCATTAACATGGGGTAACCTGGCCTGTCTCGCATTAACACAGAAATGATAGGAAAATGCAGAACAATAATAATTTTGACATTTTCCTGTCTATTCCAATGTTATTTCTATTAAACTGATATCAATTGCCATGGCAACAAATTTAGGCATTTTCAAATAAACTTTTACCTATTTTTTAAGCAATGAACATATTCTTTCAATATACCAGAGGTTAGATTTTTTATGTGAAAATAAATATTTCCCCATATGAAATGTATTTGGGCCTGTGTCTGAACTGTCAATCTCCATCTAAAAAACTGTCATATAGGAATGTGTCTGAACTGTCAGTCTCCATCTCAAAAACTGTCGTATAGGAATGTGTCTGAACTGTCAGTCTCCATCTCAAAAACTGTCGTATAGGAATGAACTCAGTAACTATGGTAACCATGTGATTCAGCAAGTTCAAACTGGCAATGAACGGTGGAGATGTTGATGAATAATTCACGAGAAATGATTTAACAGCAGATGAATGGGAGATAAGCAGACTGACCCAAATGACGCGTAACGATGGCAAAATGAAGAAAACAATAAGGGAACTGTATCTTACAGGTACAAATGTCAACTGGTATAAACTTCAGCTGTAGCAGCAATATAAAAAAAAAAAAAAAATAACTGTTTTAACTCCAGTAACATGGAAAGACTGGTTTCACTTGGCTAGGCCTGAAGGTGCATGAACTGACAGTTCATGGTTTAGTGAGAGACTTGTAGGATATTGGGAGGTTTGTTACGGACTTGTATCGTCGGTGTTCCTGGATTCCTGCGGAAACTTGGCTGAGCCTGGCCCATAGCCATCTCGTAGGTCTTCTGAAACAGTGAAGAGAGGTTGACATGAAGAACAATTCTTGGACTAAGAATGAGTCTGGCCCAAAGCCATCTTACAGGTCTTCTGAAACACTGAAGAGGATGACATGAACACTTGTAGGACTAAGTAGAGTTTTTTTTTTTTTTTTTTTTTTTTATTGTGCTGCTTCATCATATATACAAATTGTGCTTTATCCTATATACATATTTAATCTGTATCTTTCACCCACATGTAATAGCCATGATGTATATCCTGCGTTCCCTCTTGTGGTTATGTAATTAATTGCGATTTACTGGTATTGTTTGAAAATCCTGGATTTCTCCCGCTGTATTACTGTGTGACTAAGTAGAGTTATCAAATTGATAGATGTAGAACTATTGGATCAGAAATTGAGTAAATAAGTAAACATGGAGTGAAAGCGTCCATGATTAAGGGGAAGCTAGTGTGACGTTATTGTTGATGTAAACGTTGTTGATTGGTGTCACTGTTGAATAAATGTCAATAACTTGAAAATAACAAATCACAGCAAGCTGTAACTTCACACAAATATAATTCAGGCTGAGTTGATGCAATATTGGTGCATATCTAGTGAATAATTTAATGTTAATATTTTTAATCGCTGGTGAATTTTTCAGTACACAGAATGTGTTGAGCTCTAAGCATGCTAAGTGTAGTCCATTATAAATAATTTCTAAATTATTGAGTTCAGTGGAAGAAATATTGATCCTAGCAGGTATTGGATTGATAGATACACACATGGGGCAATGGGCAACATTTAGGTTTTCATCAAAACTGGATATCTTGAAAACAATGACAAACAGAACATTCTTGGTAGCTCTTAAATGTTAGTGAATCGGAACAATTTCCAACCAAAAATCGCCTCTTGTGTATCAATATTTGACATTACACAAACATGTTTAAGAATTTTGCATATTGCTGCATGAGAGTAACCTGTTTGCTGTTATTTGTTATTTTCAGATTTTGTTACAGCAACAACAGTGCCAGACTAGCAGACCCTTAAATAGGAGAGGTTTAGGTATAGAGACTGACCCTGCGTTCTGTCCTCATCTGAGCATTGTAGAAGGCAGCAGAGTCTGGGTTATTCATTAACAGCTCCATCTGAAGACGGTCAAACTTCTCCTGTTCATCCTCCGGCTGAAATCATAAATCATAATTATATTATAATAATATTAATAATTTATTTCAATAGGTAACACATGGTACAACAAATCTTCCATGGATCCCTCAAATCACTCTAAGCAAACATAGATAAGATAATAGACAATACTACTACAACTACTGTGACAAAGATATACAAGTTGAGTGGTTCACATAGTTAATTAGTTTGAGATATTTAGGAAGTAGGACTTCATACTTTTCTTCAATTTGTTAAGATCTTCAGATTGTTTAATGTACTGGAGAGCATATTTCAGATGACTACACCAGAATAACTAAGTCTTTTTCAAAGATTCTGTCCTTGGTTTTGGCAGGACAAAATTTGGGTGGCTGTGGACCTGAGAGACCTCTCATACACTTCATTTTGTATTATAATTTTGAGCGAGGCCATTTAGACTTTTAAATATTAAAATGTTTTTCTCTATAGACAATTTAATAAAACATTCAAACATTCAAGTTCATGCAAAAGGGTCACAGTGTGCAATTGTGCAAATTCATAATACAATCCTCAATAAGCTATCCATAGATAAACACAATACTACAGTTTTCTTCAGACAGTTTTTGTTTTAAATGGACAGGCTGAATGAGAAAAACGTTTCCTGCAAAACATATCATGGAGATATAACTCTCTAACTGCACACCAAGGGAGATAAGTGAAGATTTTTCAATGTCTCCACATCTCTTTGAAGAGTTGAGACAGTGAACAAGTTGGTTTACATTTATCTGTTAGAGCCTTGTCCAATATTGAACAAAATGTGTCCAGTTTGTTCAAATGAACTTGATGGGGATTGGATACAATGCAAGTGGGATAGTAATCACCACATAGTTATAATTCACAAACAGCGAAGTATTTAGAGATAATATCTTTGCCAAAGATGAACTTTCAACATCTACAGAACAGCAGTCTTCTCTGCTCAGATTTGGATAACAATTTTAACCAGCTTACCCCTTCAACTGATGTATCTTCATTTATGGAAGTATCAACATATTTTACTCCAATCCCTCCCCCTCCCCCTCCCCCCCCACCACCACGATTGACTGCTTTCAAATGAGAAAATGTTATGCAAATTATTAGAGAAAAAGTGAAAATGTCAAACAGGAAAAAATATTTACATTCGAAACACATCAGGGGTGATAACTCCCATACTGCACATCAAGGGAGGTAACTGGAGATTCTACAGGTGATCAAATACTCACCACAGTATTGGGGTTAAAGGTCATCTGTACCCCAGGTCGATTACCCATACCAACAACAGCGCTAGTCTGAGTATCCTCCCCTTGTTGTAGGAAGCTTTCCGCATACCAATTGTCAAACTCTGAAAGAAATACAATTGATCAGTTCACAAAGGAAACTATAGACAGGAAATTATGCTGCATTGGCTGATGAACCATATTGAAGTTTGATTCTAAATTTCATGCAAAATAATTTGAGATGTCCCAATTGACTACCCAAGATGTAGAAATGCAGTGATATGGCATCATTTCTTTTTCTGGTGGAGCCCTCATTTATGACGGTGATATATGTTAAATCTTATTATTCTACATCAAACCTAAACATTACTTTACAACCCCATTTTAATACCTAAGAGGATTGTTTTCTAAAACTGGAGGCTGAGAGTGCGATTTGGGTCATCCTTGAGAGTCAGTGTATCAACCCATCTCATAGGATCAATACACTGACTTGGTTACTTTTCCACAGCAGTTCTGGATATAAGTAGATGAAGGGGTTTCCTCTAAATCAAACTAATCAGTGAAAGTGCTAAGCTAGCTTATTAGGCCAATCTGCTACGAGGTATGAAATGTGGCTGCTTTGAATGGCCAAACTGCTTTGATGTCGGCTGAAATCGACATCGGAATTCAAAGCAAAAACCACAGGCCTGGGATACCGCCATGCTATTTCAAAACAAACGCGCAGAATTAAATGTACTAGATTGTATAATAGAAGCAATAACTCATTCGAATCATCAAAGATGTCTAGGTTAACCCTTTGCGAGGATTTAGGATTTACCTAGTCTTGTGAAGATAAGCTTGGATTAGAAGTCTCCCAAATCAATGTCTTCAAATATATATATATATAAAAAAACATATTTGCAGAACAGCAGTTAAAATCTCGAAGATCTGTTTTCAAGAATATGATCACACTTCATAATGCTATCATATTGGGAGAATTCTGCATGATGTTATCATACACTATAACATTATCATATTCGAAGAATTTCACTTGGGTGCAGTTCTTAATTGATTGTGTGACCAGCTTCCCAAAAACAACGTACGTACCGAGGATGAGTCTCTTCCTGCACTGATCCACCAAATTCTGACAGTACTGGACATCCGTTTTGATCTGCTTGAGTTCGTCAAAGTCCTGACGGTATTGCTGTTTGAGCTCCTTCAAACGTTTAATTTGCAGGAATTCCTGTTCTGTAATAATAATCTCCCCTTCCTCACTGTATGTGATTCCTGGAATGAATGTAGCAATGAAAACTCGTGTGAAACACGGGCAGAGCATTTCCCCAAATATAAGTGCAGACCATAATCCGATACACCAGTGCTTATGTATAAGCCTACAATTGCCAGGATTTCCAGAGAGGTCATTTCCTATCCTTACTTATTACAGGGTCTAGTAGTGCGCTCGGTGAGTGAATGAATAGGATTTAACAACAAATTTCAGTCATATCGCGACGGTATCTAGATGTGCCAGGACAAGAGAGCACCCACAGTGACAAGAGAGCACCCACAGTTCCTATTAACCTGGACACTGATCAGACCAGCTAGTACAGAACCCAGTCACCCATCCAAGTATTGCTCGGGCTCAACTTCAGTAATCGACGAGAACTGGTGTGCCCAATGTGACATGTTGTGGTATGGTACCCTATGCTTTGGGGTGTTGATATAATTGATGACTTACCACTAATTTCTCTGTCCCTCTTCAGTTGATCAAGGGAGGTTCTACAACTATCTATATCCACTTTGGTCTGGTTAATTTGTCGGGCCATGTCGGCATATATCTTCTTCTTCTGGCTCAGAATCTCTGAAATAACATCAAAATAATACCACAATAACATCACAATAATCGCACAATAACATCACAATAATACCACAATAACATCACAATAATACCACAATAACATCACCATAACCAACAATATTCCATTGTAAAGTAAGTGTAAAAGCAAAATACATCAGGGGAGATAACTCTCAAACCTGAATCCAACAAAGATTGAAATTTTCCTGCCAAAGGTAGGGATAAAATTGAAGTATCCATATTTGAACTTGTAGGAACTTAGTGCTACTGACCACTATGATAATGAAATGTTTGCATTAATATACACAAGTTTCTTTTTCATCACACAATTGGCAGGGGTGTGATGAAGGAAAGCGGGGTGTGATTAGTCGGTATTATGTCTGCTGTGTACTTGTCAAAGATGGAAAGAAGAAGTTAAAAGAGTAAAACCTTTGTTTTCTGTTAGAATTCTGTTGATTTCCCGTCCCATCTCAGTCTTGAATTCCTCAAATGCCACAGTCCTTGAAGGAGGAGTGCTAATGGGGAAAAACAAAACATGATATATCTTGGCATTAGCTGGCCATTTTTTTTGTCACAGTTATTAGTGTTTGGATATACTTGGCTGGTCGAATTGATATGATGCCCAGGAGTGAAAATGTATTAAATTTTTACCACATTACCAAGTTTATCAACAATGTTGTGGAGGTATTTGAGTTTTACTCGACCAAAGGAAGTGAGAGCCAACACAGTGCTGTAATTAAATTTAGAATTCCGCCCCGTCAGCAAGATAGAAAACATATGGCAGCTTCCAGAATATATTTACCATGGTCTGAGTTTCTCAGATCTGGAGGGGGCTCCTACAGAGCTTGTAGGGGTGGCAGGGGGCTCTGTCTCCTTCTCCTCACCCCCCTTTCTATCGGTGGGGGTGTGAGGGGACTTGACGTCTCTCTCCCCTTTAGCAGAGCTGTGAGCAGGACTGGCTCCCTTCAGGTTAGCTACAGGACTGGACAAGAGTAACCAGGAATATATCAGATAACGAGTTCTTAAAACAATCAACACTCATGATCCCATCAACACTTGATCCCATCAATAATCAATACCATAAATACTCGCTTCCATAAATACTTGACCCCATCGATACTCGATCCTATCAATAGTCTGTCCCCTCAACTCTCAACCCCATCAATACTTGATCTCATCAATACTTCATGCTATCAACACTCAATCCCATCAACACTCGACTCCATCTGGCATCAATACTCAGTTCCATAAATACTCAGCCCCATCAACACTTGATCTCATTATTACTCCATCCCATCAATATTTCACCCCATCAATACTCCACCCCATCAATACTTCACCACATCAATACTCCACCCCATCAATACTCCAACCCAGCAATACTCCACCCCATCAATACTTCACCACATCAATACTCCACCCCATCAATACTCCAGCCCAGCAATACTCCACCCCATCAATACTTCACCACATTAATACTCCACCCCATCAATACTCCAACCCAGCAATACTCCACCCCATCAATACTTCACCACATCAATACTCCACCCCATCAATACTTATTCCCATTAATACCCCCAAAATGCAAATAAAGACAAAATAATATATGTACACAGAGTATAAAAGGAAGACAATGTGAAATACTACATGTACTTCTCTGAATTATTCTCTAAATCATCCTATTAAAATTCAATCATCCTCAATATTTATGACAAAATTTCATTCTAATAAATTTGATCACCCTTTAAATCATCAAGATAAAGAAACGATGGAATATCTGTATGATTTTAGATCATTAAATCATTAAGATAACAAAGAAACGATGGAATATCTGTATGATTTTAGATCATTAAATCATTAAGATAACAAAGAAACAAGGGTTATGTGTAACCCGGCAGCTCGCCTTTTGGGTATTCAATAACATGCAGCTTCACATAAAGATCGAGCCCTTCAGGTTGCACATCACTGGCAATGACAATACATATTGCAATAAAAATTTGACTTCTTTGTCAGTGATGTTGAAGTTGGATTGAAACATGAACTATATTTTAAAACTTGAAATAAAGATTACCTTTTTTTCCAAAAGTAAGCTTATACATGTCATTATCAATACACGTACAATTGAAATTTGGTCTGAGATGTGGGTGTGAAATGCCTGGACAAATATGGTTCGTGCAAAAGCTTGAGGTTAAATCATGATGAGGAATGGGATTCGATACCAAAATTGAAGGAAATGGTGTTCTTCATTAAAGGCGACACAAAATTCCAAACCACCAGGGGTTAATATTTAATATTGTACTTCTGAAATGAAATAATGTCATTAAACTATTAGTAATTACTATAAAGGAATATATTGTAGTTGATTTGATGTGTTTGTGTATATGTAACAGGTCGATAGTTGGTGTAAGAACGCATTGTTGAGGCTTTTGTTGAGGCTTTTGTGCAGCTGAAAAGGGTCACGTCTAGACGCATTGTTGAGCTCAGACAGGCTATTGTAGGCTTTGTCTTGTGCGTTCTTACACCAAGTATAAACCTACAATACAATGTTCACTGCATCTCCTACCTAATAGGTTAGTATGACATATAAGAGATATATGCAGCTTCGCAAAAAGATAGAGCCCTTAAGGATGGCACATCATATGAGGTTGCACATCATTGGCAATGCACATCATTTAAAATAATAAATTTATTAAGAAATATGATTTCTATATTTAGTGATATTGAGGTTGGATTGAAGGAGGAACTATATTATATAACTAGCAATAAAGATTACATTTTTTCCAAAAGTAAGCCTACACATCCCATTGCATAGATCTGATGAATACATGTTCATGTATAGTTAGGAACAACAGGTGTGCAATTTTGAGCACGTTCTTGGTGTAACTTTGTGTGATGATATGTGAACAAACAAAGCTAATAACAGTGCAATAGTAGGACTAAATCTATCATTTCCAGCATGCAATGGGACACTTGCACTGTGGTAAACCTTCACATTTGTATGCAAATAAAAGAATGCAATGACAACTGTGTCCAATCATACTGTAATGCTCCATAATAATGTGCACGGGTAAAGACTGAGCTCACAAACTGATTCAAACTCACTTTTAATTAATATAGTAAGTTAAATGTGTGGACACAGATATGGTTGTGCAAAAGCTTCAGGGTCAACGAGAATTTGATAACAAAATTTAAGGAAATGGCATCCTTCATTTAAGGCGACACGAAATTAAAAACTAACAGGGGTTCGGTACTGCGGGATTCCCCCGCCAGTTATTTTGACATTGTACTTCTGAAATAAAATAATGTCACCAGACTATTAGTAAATACTATAAAGGAATATACTGTATGTGATTTGGTATGTATGACTGTATATACAATGTACACTACATCTCATGCCTAATAAGAAGTCAAAATTATTCTAAGTCCAGCCTAAACAGAAAAGACTAACCCAGAAAACTTTCTAAGTCCAGCCTAAACATAAAAGTCTAACCGGACACCGACACCAACACCGACACCAACACCAACACCAACACCGCCACTTTCCCCCTCTCTCTCCCAATACCTCGCCTACTTCGTATACGGCGAGCTAAAAATGGAATATCTGTATGATTTTAGATCATTAAATCATCAAGATAAAGAAACGATGGACTATCTGTATGATTTTAGATCATTAAATCATTAAGATAAAGAAAAAATGGAATATCTGTATGATTTTAGATCATTAAATCATCAAGATAAAGAAACGATGGAATATCTGTATGATTGTAGATCATTAAATCATTAAGATAACAAAGAAACGATGGAATATCTGTATGATTTTAGATCATTAAATCATTAAGATAACAAAGAAACGATGGAATATCTGTATGATTTTAGATCATTAAATCATTAAGATAACAAAGAAACATGAAGCTGCGCTATCCAAACCCCTCGGCTCTGAACCCCAGCTATTATAATAAGGGTGTCTCTACCAATTGATTGGCTTGTGGGAAGAAATATTTACCCATGGTATTGTAAGTGTACTTTCCTTGAAAAAAAAAAAGTTTTCCTCCCCTTAAATTAATTTGTTTCTTGAACAAATTGAAAGAGCTGTATCGATGTCTCACCAAAACAACTACACATGGCTAGATAAATACAGTACATGTATACTAAATGGCACATGTATGTCATTTTCAAAACAGATTTGCAAGCATTCTTTGCATTGTCTAAGAGAATAAATGAATAAATCAGTCATCCAATCAATAAATAAATGTGATAGTATACTAACATGATAATAGAGTGGATTTTGTTAGATAAGGGGCATAACTCTGCAAAATACTTTCTGACACGACTCATTTTCGATAGGCATCTAGTTCAGGTCAAGAGAAACAACTGTATCACGTTAGGATGTTGTATATGGAACGGTTCTGAAATTATCACAACAACAAATCATAAATGGATTTTTACTTGTAAAAAGGGGCATAACTCTGCAAAATATTGTCCGAGATGACTCATTTTCGATAGGCTTCTGATTTACGTGAAGATAAATAGATGTAACAAGTTTGGCTGCCATGCATGAAATGGTTCTGTAGATATCGCGGTAACTGATTTTATTAGACAAGGGGCATAACTCTGCAAAATACTTTCTGACACGACGCATTTTCGATAGGCATCTAGTTCAGGTCAAGAGAAACAACTAAATCACGTTAGGATGATGTATATGGAACGGTTCTGAAATTATCACAATAACAAATCATAAATGGATTTTTATTTGTAAAAAAGGGCATAACTCTGCAAAATATTGTCCGAGATGACTCATTTTCGATAGGCTTCTGATTTACGTGAAGATAAATAGATGTAACAAGTTTGGTTGCCATGCATGAAACAGTTCTGTAGATATCGCGGTAACGGATTTTATTAGACAAGGGGCATAACTCTGCAAAATACTTTCCGACACGACTCATTTTTGATAGGCACCTAGTTCAGGTCAAGAGAAACAACTGTATCACGTAATGATGTTGTATATGGAACGGTTCTGAAATGATCACAATAACAAATCATAAATGGATTTTTATTTGTAAAAAGGGGCATAACTCTGCAAAATATTGTCCGAGAGGACTCATTTTCGATAGGCTTCTGATTTACGTGAAGATAAATAGATGTAACAAGTTTGGTTGCCATGCATGAAACGGTTCTTTAGATATCGCGGTAACGGACGGACGGACGTACGGACGTACAGACGTACGGACGTACGGACGTACGTACGGACAGCCGTACATGATGACGACAATACCCTTCGGCCAAATTTGGCCGAGGGGTAAAAATGGAATATCTGTATGATTTTAGATCATTAAATCATCAAGATAAAGAAACGATGGACTATCTGTATGATTTTAGATCATTAAATCATTAAGATAACAAAGAAACGATGGAATATCTGTATGATTTTAGATCATTAAATCATTAAGATAACAAAGAAACGATGGAATATCTATGATTTTAGATCATTAAATCATTGAGATAACAAAGAAACAATGGAATATCTGTATGATTTTAGATCATTAAATCATCAAGATAACAAAGAAAAGATGGAATATCTGTATGATTTTAGATCATTAAATCATTAAGATAACAAAGAAACAATGGAATATCTGTATGATTGTAGATCATTAAATCATTAAGATAACAAAGAAACGATGGAATATCTGTATGATTTTAGATCATTAAATCATTAAGATAACAAAGAAAAGATGGAATATCTGTATGATTGTAGATCATTAAATCATTAAGATAACAAAGAAAAGATGGAATATCTGTATGATTTTAGATCATTAAATCATTAAGATAACAAAGAAACGATGGAATATCTGTATGATTTTAGATCATTAAATCATTAAGATAACAAAGAAACGATGGAATATCTGTATGATTTTAGATCATTAAATCATCAAGATAAAGAAACGATGGAATATCTGTATGATTTTAGATCATTAAATCATCAAGATAACAAAGAAACGATGGACTATCTATGATTTTAGATCATTAAATCATTAAGATAACAAAGAAACGATGGACTATCTATGATTTTAGATCATTAAATCATCAAGATAACAAAGAAACGATGGAATATCTATGATTTTAGATCATTAAATCATTGAGATAACAAAGAAACGATGGAATATCTGTATGATTTTAGATCATTAAATCATCAAGATAACAAAGAAACGATGGACTATCTGTATGATTTTAGATCATTAAATCATTAAGATAACAAAGAAACGATGGACTATCTGTATGATTTTAGATCATTAAATCATCAAGATAAAGAAACGATGGAATATCTGTATGATTTTAGATCATTAAATCATTGAGATAACAAAGAAACGATGGACTATCTGTATGATTTTAGATCATTAAATCATTAAGATAACAAAGAAACGATGGACTATCTATGATTTTAGATCATTAAATCATCAAGATAACAAAGAAACGATGGAATATCTATGATTTTAGATCATTAAATCATTGAGATAACAAAGAAACGATGGACTATCTGTATGATTTTAGATCATTAAATCATCAAGATAACAAAGAAACGATGGACTATCTGTATGATTTTAGATCATTAAATCATTAAGATAACAAAGAAAAGATGGAATATCTGTATGATTGTAGATCATTAAATCATTAAGATAACAAAGAAAAGATGGAATATCTGTATGATTTTAGATCATTAAATCATTAAGATAACAAAGAAACGATGGAATATCTGTATGATTTTAGATCATTAAATCATTAAGATAACAAAGAAACGATGGAATATCTGTATGATTTTAGATCATTAAATCATCAAGATAAAGAAACGATGGAATATCTGTATGATTTTAGATCATTAAATCATCAAGATAACAAAGAAACGATGGACTATCTGTATGATTTTAGATCATTAAATCATTAAGATAACAAAGAAACGATGGACTATCTGTATGATTTTAGATCATTAAATCATTAAGATAACAAAGAAACGATGGACTATCTGTATGATTTTAGATCATTAAATCATTAAGATAACAAAGAAACGATGGACTATCTGTATGATTTTAGATCATTAAATCATCAAGATAAAGAAACGATGGAATATCTGTATGATTTTAGATCATTAAATCATTGAGATAACAAAGAAACGATGGACTATCTGTATGATTTTAGATCATTAAATCATTAAGATAACAAAGAAACGATGGACTATCTATGATTTTAGATCATTAAATCATCAAGATAACAAAGAAACGATGGAGTATCTATGATTTTAGATCATTAAATCATTGAGATAACAAAGAAACGATGGAATATCTGTATGATTTTAGATCATTAAATCATTGAGATAACAAAGAAACGATGGAATATCTGTATGATTTTAGATCATTAAATCATTAAGATAACAAAGAAACGATGGAATATCTGTATGATTTTAGATCATTTTCTCAGCTTTGTTCACCCCTGATTTTATGGTGGAAGTTCAGTTCTAATGATTTAATTATTGGAGGATTTACTGTAGTGTGTTCTCCAGGACAGTTACATGTATCTGTTCCATCAATTACCTGTGTCTGTGCTCTCCATGACAGTTACATGTATCTGTTCCATCAATTACCTGTGTCTGTGCTCTCCATGACAGTTACATGTATCTGTTCCATCAATTACCTGTGTCTGTGTTCTCCAGGACAGTTACATGTATCTGTTCCATCAATTACCTGTGTCTGTGTTCTCCAGGACAGTTACATGTATCTGTTCCATCAATTACCTGTGTCTGTGTTCTCCATGACAGTTACATGTATCTGTTCCATCAATTACCTGTGTCTGTGTTCTCCAGGACAGTTACATGTATCTGTTCCATCAATTACCTGTGTCTGTGTTCTCCAGGACAGTTACATGTATCTGTTCCATCAATTACCTGTGTCTGTGTTCTCCATGACAGTTACATGTATCTGTTCCATCAATTACCTGTGTCTGTGTTCTCCATGACAGTTATATGTACATGTATCTGTTCCATCAATTACCTGTGTCTGTGTTCTCCATGACAGTTACATGTATCTGTTCCATCAATTACCTGTGTCTGTGTTCTCCATGACAGTTACATGTATCTGTTCCATCAATTACCTGTGTCTGTGTTCTCCAGGACAGTTACATGTATCTGTTCCATCAATTACCTGTGTCTGTGTTCTCCATGACAGTTACATGTATCTGTTCCATCAATTACCTGTGTCTGTGTTCTCCATGACAGTTATATGTACATGTATCTGTTCCATCAATTACCTGTGTCTGTGTTCTCCATGACAGTTACATGTATCTGTTCCATCAATTACCTGTGTCTGTGTTCTCCATGACAGTTACATGTATCTGTTCCATCAATTACCTGTGTCTGTGTTCTCCAGGACAGTTACATGTATCTGTTCCATCAATTACCTGTGTCTGTGTTCTCCATGACAGTTACATGTATCTGTTCCACCAATTACCTGTGTCTGTGTTCTCCATGACAGTTACATGTATCTGTTCCATCAATTACCTGTGTCTGTGTTTTTCAGATTTCCGCCGTTCTCGTTCCCGCTGACCTCTCCTGGCGCTGACCACAGCTGATGGCTCTGCTGCCTTCGCTGACCTCGGTGGCTGACCCACTCCAAACCCTTGACCGTCCATCTCCCCAACCAGCTGTAGAGTACCGTCATCAGATATTGGGGCGCCAGCCTGTAACAGATGAACATACCATAGTCTAAAGAACCTGTGTTTTGGTTAGCATGTCACCAGTATTGGGACTCCAGCCTGCAACAGATGAACATTACCAGTCTAGAGAATCTCTATAAAGGGGCTAGCATGTCATCAGATATTGGGGCTCCAGCCTGTAACAGATGAACATACCCTAGTCGAAAACTGTATATAGGCTAATATGTCACGAGATATTGCGGCTAACATGTCCTAAAGGTTAGCCTTCTTCATTTTATGGGGTTTTATTGAGAACATGCATGGGGAAACCTCTGGATATGCTACGTAAAGCATGACGGATTATACAGAGCATGATAGCCTGGATATGCGAGGAATGAAACGATATTGAAATGATGTAACAAACAGCTATAACAGACTTTTTTAGTACGGCTTTTTGCACATGGTGTTCACTGCCACGTAACTATCCCTCTGATACTGAAGAGTGCTATGAAGGGGAGACAAATCATAATGAAACGTGTGCAAGCCCCAACTATCAAACACAAGCCAATGACTCCTAGGTGTAACAAGCGCATGTGTGAATCTTATGTACTTTTAACACAACACATATAAGGGAAGTGGGAAGAGGTGCCGACATACTGACAGAGCCACATGACTTCACAGTATAGTCTTCCGGTTAATCTATTCTAAAGCACATACCAAGAATCTTACGATTCGTGATGTGTGTTGTATCTCAGGTACGTTTTTATTGTACCTGTTCATGTGGCAACTTGGATGATATGACCACATGGCCCCTAGCACTGGCATAAGCGGTATTAGATACAAATCTAGAGAGCTATGATGGAAATGCTCTGACAACTCGTATATTGGTAATTGGTGAGCTGTTTCGCTGTGACAACTCGTACACTGAGAATTGGTGAGCTGTAACGTCGTCAGATGAAAATTATGACATTTAGCACAAAAGACTAGTCTGTAAGGCCCGATGTCGACCCAGCATCAACTTCCCACAAATGCCAACATATGTCAAATATCAGGTACACACTGGTAGTGTCTCCATGGCCGAATGGTTAGCGTGTTCAGCTATCGTCACTGAGGTCAAGAGATCGAGACACCCAAACTGAAGATTGCCCATTCTGTTAACATATAGGCGCTAAACTGGAGATGGATTGATATCATACCTCAGTATGATGGTTCTAACTTTCATCTAATAGGTCAACAGGTTTTGCTGTGTATTATACAAAATTTTGAACCAAAAATGAAAACAAGACATTTATTTCACAATGATGAAGTGAGCTTACCTTTTGAGCAGCAGCAATAGAGGCAGGATCAGATTTATCTACTAACATGTATTTCTGTTTAAGTTTCTCTTCTACATCTGTCTCCATTTGTCTACAAAACATAATACATACAGTCATCATCAAACATCTTCACACAATCAAACTGACCAGTGATTGTGGACAAGTTAAACTATCGATGTTGAGAGAACTCTTTCACCAAGTAGGTACACTTTGCATGAAAACATACAGCGAACTTTACACTTGCCCACTTGCACGGGGCAACAAAAATCTGCTGAGGCAAGTGAAATTGAATTTGTATTTTCCTGATGTGCAAGTGAATTTGATTCCAATCCAATCATTGCAAAGTTGGATTTTTTAACATGAACTCCTGGTGGATGGAGAAATATCTTTGTAATTGTGCATCTGAAACAACTATCTAGATCCCCTTCATAATATGATCTGCCTTAGAGATGAAGCTTATGACAGAGTGGAGGATTTCTAGATACTGGAATATCTGCCTTAGAGATGAAGCTTACGACAGACCGGAGGATTTCTAGATACTGGAATATCTGCCTTAGAGATGAGCTTACGACAGACTGGAGGATTTCTAGATACTGGAATAGCTGTCTTAGAGATGAAGCTTACGACAGACTGGAGGATTTCTGGATGCTGGAATATCTGTCTTAGAGATGAAGCTTACGACAGACTGGAGGATTTCTAGATACTGGAATATCTGCCTTAGCATTGCTTAGAGATGAGCTTACGACAGACTGGAGGATTTCTAGATACTGGAATATCTGCCTTAGAGATGAAGCTTACGACAGAATGGAGCATTTCTAGATACTGGAATATCTGCCTTAGAGATGAAGCTTACAACAGACTGGAGGATTTCTAGATACTGGAATATCTGCCTCAGAGATGAAGCTTACGACAGACTGGAGGATTTCTAGATACTGAAATATCTGCCTTAGAGATGAAGCTTACGACAGAATGGGGGATTTCTAGATACGGTACTGGATTTGAAAACATTGGCAAAATTGAATATTTTCACGAGGCTGGTTGATATTGTGGTCACATGTAAGGGCAACCAGATCTGAATCAGGGCAACCAGTTTAAACTTTTAGCTTGCCCTGAGGGCAACCATCTGAAAAAGTGAAGTTACACCACTGCTCTGACCCGTATCACATTCAGCATCAATGTGGGACGTCACATTTTGAGGTACTTCGCACAACATAGGTGTTAATTTGTAGCTTGGCAACCTTGTTGGCAATTTACAAAAGAAATGTTGCCTAGAACAATTGCTACAATCCATCGCTATCAGTTTCCAAACCTGCATGATATTTGAGGATTTTGTGTTAGTTCTATTCTGACTTCAATCATTCCCAAAAACAGTTATAGCATGTTAATTGTACCCGCTAACAACAGTTTAGCATAGAACACTATGGGGTGTTTTCTAGTTTTAAATGAAGTTAAATATTGTACTTTACAAGTGAAAATCTGGTAAGTTGTACATCAGTCTGATAGTCTTCATGCATGTATTCATGAGCAGACATTTTTAAACCCCTCATAGACCCCCTGAATCTGTCTGATAGTTTTCATACATTTACTTACGAGTAGACATCTTTAAACCCCTCATAGACCCCCTGCATCTGTCTGATAGTCTTCATACATTTACTTATGAGTAGACATCTTTAAACCCCTCATAGACCCCCTGGATCTGTCTGATAGTCTTCATACATTTACTTATGAGTAGACATCTTTAAACCCCTCATAGACCCCCTGGATCTGTCTGATAGTCTTCATACATTTACTTACGAGTAGACATCTTTAAACCCTCATAGACCCTGGATCTGTCTGATAGTCTTCACATTTAGCTTACGAGTAGACATCTTTAAACCCCTCATAGACCCCCTGGATCTGTCTGATAGTCTTCATACATTTACTTATGAGTAGACATCTTTAAACCCCTCATAGACCCCCTGGATCTGTCTGATAGTCTTACTTACGAGTAGACATCTTTAAACCCCTCATAGACCCCCTGGATCTGTCTGATAGTCTTCATACATTTACTTATGAGTAGACATCTTTAAACCCCTCATAGACCCCCTGGATCTGTCTGATAGTCTTCATACATTTACTTACGAGTAGACATCTTTAAACCCCTCATAGACCCCCTGGATCTGTCTGATAGTCTTCATACATTTACTTATGAGTAGACATCTTTAAACCCCTCATAGACCCCCTGGATCTGTCTGATAGTCATTTACTTACGAGTAGACATCTTTAAACCCCTCATAGATTCCCTGGATCTGTCTGATAGTCTTCATACATTTACTTATGAGTAGACATCTTTAAACCCCTCATAGACCCCCTGGATCTGTCGGATAGTCATTTACTTACGAGTAGACATCTTTAAACCCCTCATAGACTCCCAGGTTCTGTCTGATAGTCTTCATACATTTACTTATGAGTAGACATCTTTAAACCCCTCATAGACCCCCTGAATCTGTCGGATAGTCATTTACTTACGAGTAGACATCTTTAAACCCCTCATAGACTCCCTGGATCTGTCTGATAGTCTTCATACATTTATTTATGAGTAGACATCTTTAAACCCCTCATAGACCCCCTGGATCTGTCGGATAGTCATTTACTTACGAGTAGACATCTTTAAACCCCTCATAGACTCCCTGGATCTGTCTGATAGTCTTCATACATTTACTTACGAGTAGACATCTTTAAACCCCTCATAGACCCCCTGGATCTGTCTGATAGTCTTCATACATTTACTTACGAGTAGACATCTTTAAACCCCTCATAGACCCCCTGAATCTGTCTGATAGTCTTCATACATTTACTTCCGAGTAGACATCTTTAAACCCCTCATAGACCCCCTGGATCTGTCTGATAGTCTTCATACATTTACTAATGAGTAGCCATCTTTAAACCCCTCATAGACCCCCTGAATCTGTCTGATAGTCTTCATACATTTACTTACAAGTAGACATCTTTAAACCCCTCATAGACCCCCTGAATCTGTCTGATAGTCTGTCTGATAGTCTTCGTACATTTACTTATGAGTAGACCTCTTTAAACCCCTCATAGACCCCCTGAATCTGTCTGATAGTCTTCATACATTTACTTCCGACTAGACATCTTTAAACCCCTCACAGACCCCCTGAATCTGTCTGATAGTCTTCATACATTTACTTCCGAGTAGTCATGTTTAAACCCCTCATAGACCCCCTGAATCTGTCTGATAGTCTTCATACATTTACTTCCGACTAGACATCTTTAAACCCCTCACAGACCCCCTGAATCTGTCCGATAGTCTTCATACATTTACTTACGAGTAGATATGTTTAAACCTCTCATAGACCCCCTGAATCTGTCTGATAGTCTTCATACATTTACTAACGAGTAGACATCTTTAAACCCCTCACAGACCCCCTGAATCTGTCTGATAGTCTTCATACATTTACTTCCGAGTAGTCATGTTTAAACCCCTCATAGACCCCCTGAATCTGTCTGATAGTCTTCATACATTTACTTACGAGTAGACATTTTTAAACCCCTCACAGACCCCCTGAATCTGTCTGATAGTCTTCATACATTTACTTATGAGTAGACATCTTTAAACCCCTCATAGACCCCCTGAATCTGTCTGATAGTCTTCATACATTTACTTACGAGTAGACATCTTTAAACCCCTCACAGACCCCCTGAATCTGTCTAATAGTCTTCATACATTTACTTACGAGTAGACATGTTTAAACCCCTCATAGACCCCCTGAATCTGTCTGATAGTCTTCATACATTTACTTACGAGTAGACATCTTTAAACCCCTCACAGACCCCCTGAATCTGTCTGATAGTCTTCATACATTTACTTCCGAGTAGTCATGTTTAAACCCCTCATAGACCCCCTGAATCTGTCTGATAGTCTTCATACATTTACTTACGAGTAGACATTTTTAAACCCCTCACAGACCCCCTGAATCTGTCTGATAGTCTTCATACATTTACTTATGAGTAGACCTCTTTAAACCCCTCACAGACCCCCTGAATCTGTCTGATAGTCTTCATACATTTACTTATGAGTAGACCTCTTTAAACCCCTCATAGACCCCCTGAATCTGTCTGATAGTCTTCATACATTTACTTACAAGTAGACATCTTTAACCCCCCCCTGAATCTGTCTGATAGTCTTCATACATTTACTTCCGAGTAGACATCTTTAAACCCCTCATAGACCCCCTGAATCTGTCTGATAGTCTTCATACATTTACTTACAAGTAGACATCTTTAAACCCCTCACAGACCCCCTGAATCTGTCTGATAGTCTTCATACATTTACTTCCGAGTAGACATCTTTAAACCCCTCATAGACCCCCTGAATCTGTCTGATAGTCTTCATACATTTACTTACAAGTAGACCTCTTTAAACCCCTCATAAACCCCCTGAATCTGTCTGATAGTCTTCATACATTTACTTATGAGTAGACATCTTTAAACTCCTCATAGACCCCCTGAATCTGTCTGATAGTCTTCATACATTTACTTCCGAGTAGACATCTTTAAACCCCTCACAGACCCCCTGAATCTGTCTGATAGTCTTCATACATTTATTTCCGAGTAGACATCTTTAAACCCCTCATAGACCCCCTGAATCTGTCTGATAGTCTTCATACATTTACTTACAAGTAGACATCTTTAAACCCCTCATAGACCCCCTGAATCTGTCTGATAGTCTTCATACATTTACTTACAAGTAGACATCTTTAAACCCCTCATAGACCCCCTGGATCTGTCTGATAGTCTTCATACATTTACTTATGAGTAGACATCTTTAAACCCCTCATAGACCCCCTGGATCTGTCTGATAGTCTTCATACATTTACTTACGAGTAGACATCTTTAAACCCCTCATAGACCCCCTGGATCTGTCTGATAGTCTTCATACATTTACTTATGAGTAGACATCTTTAAACCCCTCATAGACCCCCTGGATCTGTCGGATAGTCATTTACTTACGAGTAGACATCTTTAAACCCCTCATAGACTCCCTGGAT
Organism: Hanleya hanleyi; assembly: GCA_036873755.1. NCBI lineage: Eukaryota > Metazoa > Mollusca > Polyplacophora > Lepidopleurida > Hanleyidae > Hanleya > Hanleya hanleyi. The sequence continues at coordinate 56,201 of JAVTVY010011451.1, forward strand.
CTGTCTGATAGTCTTCATACATTTACTTATGAGTAGACATCTTTAAACCCCTCATAGACCCCCTGGATCTGTCTGATAGTCTTCATACATTTACTTATGAGTAGACATCTTTAAACCCCTCATAGACCCCCTGGATCTGTCTGATAGTCTTCATACATTTACTTACGAGTAGACATCTTTAAACCCCTCATAGACCCCCTGGATCTGTCTGATATTTACAATCTGAAAAACAAAAAAAATTAGGTTACTACCGACACAACTTACACAGGGTCATACATTTACAGCAGGGGAAAACACCTGGAGTGTTCCGGAACTTTTCAGGTCAATAATTTGAATTTTCCAGGAGTCTGTTATACAATAACTCACAACACAATAACGCATGGCATCAAATCACTGGTTCTCCCAAAATACGAAAGTGTACATGTAGTTCTTCTAGTTGTTTCCAGGAGTTTAACTTTATTTTCAAGCATTTTCCAGGACTTTCCAGATTAGCAATTGAATTCCAGGAGTTTTAAGGACTTTCTAGGAGGAGGCATATGGACCCTGTTCATAGTTGTACTGAAATCATGGGAACCTGTTTGTAAAGCCAAGTTAATTTGTTTCTTATTCACACATACCCTCGTAACCTTGGTAGCTGCTAACCTGACCGGGATTATATCTTTCACAAAAGTTTTTGGTAATCCTTGCCAGTTCTATACATATACAATAAGGTTTCTTTATTCCTAAACCAGTTGAGACTGTAAGTGAAAGATGAATGTGTTAATAGCATGACCGTGAGATAACTCACATCAATCTGATCTAGCGCTCCCTCCAAGTATCTCCGTACTTGTTGTTGTGTTAATAGCATGACCCTGAGATAACTCACATCAATCTGATCTAGCGCTCCCTCCAAGTATCTCCGTACTTGTTGTTGTGTTAATAGCATGACCCTGAGATAACTCACATCAATCTGATCTAGCGCTCCCTCCAAGTATCTCCGTACTTGTTGTTGTGTTAATAGCATCACCCTGAGATAACTCACATCAATCTGATCTAGCGCTCCCTCCAAGTATCTCCGTACTTGTTGTTGTGTTAATAGCATCACCCTGAGATAACTCACTCACATCAATCTGATCTAGCGCTCCCTCCAAGTATCTCCGTACTTGTTGTTGTGTTAATAGCATGACCCTGAGATAACTCATCAATCTGATCTAGCGCTCCCTCCAAGTATCTCCGTACTTGTTGTGTTAATAGCATGACCCTGAGATAACTCACATCAATCTGATCTAGCGCTCCCTCCAAGTATCTCCGTACTTGTTGTTGTGTTAATAGCATGACCCTGAGATAACTCACATCAATCTGATCTAGCGCTCCCTCCAAGTATCTCCGTACTTGTTGTTGTGTTAATAGCATGACCGTGAGATAACTCACATCAATCTGATCTAGCGCTCCCTCCAAGTATCTCCGTACTTGTTGTGTTAATAGCATGACCCTGAGATAACTCACATCAATCTGATCTAGCGCTCCCTCCAAGTATCTCCGTACTTGTTGTTGTGTTAATAGCATGACCCTGAGATAACTCACATCAATCTGATCTAGCGCTCCCTCCAAGTATCTCCGTACTTGTTGTTGTGTTAAAAGCATGACCCTGAGATAACTCACTCACATCAATCTGATCTAGCGCTCCCTCCAAGTATCTCCGTACTTGTTGTGTTAATAGCATGACCCTGAGATAACTCACATCAATCTGATCTAGCGCTCCCTCCAAGTATCTCCGTACTTGTTGTTGTGTTAATAGCATGACCCTGAGATAACTCACATCAATCTGATCTAGCGCTCCCTCCAAGTATCTCCGTACTTGTTGTTGTGTTAATAGCATGACCCTGAGATAACTCACATCAATCTGATCTAGCGCTCCCTCCAAGTATCTCCGAACTTGTTGTCGTATCTCAAACTTTTGTTGTTCTGATAACGGGTCGTACGTGATCTGACTTCTGTTTGTCTGAAATGTCAACAAATAATCATTAAAATGGGGAGTATGGGTGGATAATTACAGGGATTCTGTATGGGTGAATAATTACAGGGATTCTGTATGGGTGAATAATTACAGGGATTCTGTATGGGTGAATAATTACAGGGATTCTGTATGGAGAATACATACAATGTGAGAGCTTCTGAGGGCAGGCCTGTAATCACAGAGTAATACATATAGATACACGGATGGTGGACCTCCTCTCTCTCCCCCCACCTCCTCCCTTTACATATAAATACACAGATGATCGACCTCCTCTCTCTCCCCCCACTTCCTTCCCTTACGTATACATACACAGATGATGGACCTCTCTCTCCCCCCACCTTCTTCCCTTACATATAAATACACAGATGATGGACCTCCTCTCTCTCCCCCCACTTCCTTCCCTTACATATAAATACACAGATGATGGACCTCTCTCTCCCCC
>JAVTVY010011452.1:0-54445 GCA_036873755.1 Hanleya hanleyi
CGGCATTCTCCTGATATAAAATACACAGTTATCTTCTGTTAATAAGAGAAAGGGAACTTAACAAAATACAGCAGAAGACAATTGAATATTTAAACAGGGGTGTCAGTTGTGTAGCTTGTATACTGTTAATCATGCGCAGTGCATCGTGGATGCGAGACCTGAGTCCTCCAGTTACCTGTATCAGTAAAATACAATAGAACGGTTGATTGTGGCTTCTATCGGCTAGGAAATCCGTCTTCAGCCATGTCACCCAACCAGAGGGAGAAAATTCCTCTATCGGTTGGACGCATCGATCAGATATAATTTGATCTTCCTGGCTGTAGAACTAAAGAAATCGACGTGATGTCCATGCCAGGATTAGCAAAATTTCACCGGACGGGATTATGAGCGACCAATAACTTCCAACGTCGAGGCGCGGATGACCGAGAAGCTTATCGTGATTTCGACTTAATCGGACCGACATACGGCTATGGGTGATTTGTAATATCTCTAGTTTATCTGGGGGATTAATATTTTAATGGTGTTTCAAATACCAACGTAAGTAAGTGAGCTACCGATTTTAAATAGATAGATAATAAGTCAAGGAAAAGACGATATAATCCAACTAATTGACGGATGAGCCAACAATGGTAATGGAGAGTGATTCAGACCAACCTCTGACTCATATATTTCAAGGTTGTATTTTGTCTAACCATTCTCATCAAATACAATTAGTATATTATTTTCATGATATATATTGCATGATTAAAATTTCATCTGTTTCTATCTTTTCGACTCCGTTTATTACGTTAAAGAACCCCCGCCCAGGTTGAAGATGATCGGCCTATTCACCGTCCCGATTATCGTCGTCGATTATTTCCGGCGGCGCCGGATATCTGAATTCAGTAAACACGAGAGCGGCCATCTTGATATTGGACAATTAACTGGTGTTTTCCCGAGCCATGCTTCACAGACGTGCCTTGAAGTGATCCAACTAGTTTCATATCGTAAAACGACAGGATTGTATCACCCGTTGGTGGTTAACACATTAATATTAATTCTGTTATTATGGCTGAGAGACTAAATCGATGACCATGCATGATCAAGTTATTCACCTGGACATCTGCAGCAAAATGTTTGAGATTGAACTGCGAGTTACTAAAAACTGGAAACGGTAAAACACGCGGATCGGATTGATGTGTAGAGAAAGTCGATCTAGGCTTAATTTACAATGACACACATCAATAAAGAAATAGTGGCTTAATGATGAGTCCCATATAATGCCACAGCGCGAAAAATCTTACATCAGGCTATGTGAAGTGACTTAATACGTCAACCAGAAAACATTACTTCCAAAGTCCTAGTTGGACATGCGGTTCATGTGCACATTTTTCCAGCAAGCACTTAACTTCCGGCTAAACTCACACTTTCCAGATGGGTCCTTGTGCGAACTACATTAGTCAAACAGTATTTTCGTTATTTTGGGATAACACTAAAATAGAATAGCACAAATTCTAGTGCTGAAAATTTGGTGGAGTCCCGTGCGGGATCCGAACCAGCGACCCCAGAGTCAGGCACCTAATCGCCAGCACTGTATGTCGGCGATCTAAACCACTCGGCCAACGGGCCTCCCACAAAAATAGGAGATAGCAGACCGGTAGTCTTGAAAGCGAACATACAGTACCCCTCTGATGATCGTAATGACACAGCTCCAAAGCTGAATAGATGTATTTTTTTTTAATTTTTTTTTTTAGTCAAACAAACAAATAGACGTTTTTTAACCATAATGGTGCATCGTGACCTGTATTCACCAGTTGCACACGTAATCGGCTTGTAATACGCAGATTATAAGCTACAAACTTTTCCGCCGGCATTGATGCTTCTGCATCAATAAGTTTTCTTGTAGCGTTACTGTAGTGGGGGTCCACTTTTCGACTATAGTGGTACATCAAAACCACATTAATCGTGGGAGATAAGGCTACTGTCAAGGAAGAAATATATGAAAAAAGGTTGTTGAGTTATTTAATAAAAATGTCATTAACGAATACGGCAGACCTCGGACCTATAACCAGGCCAATATGAAAACACTTGGTTAATAACATAATATTACAGACTCCATCCCAGGCAAGATATGGGTATATATGTGCATGTTTTTCATGGCTGTTATAACAACTGCTATTTCTGAATTTTGATAGCATTATTTCTTTTCTGCATTAAACGAGCATAAGCACTACAAGTACCCAGCGACAATGCCAGCACAGCTGTCAATGACAAGTCGGAAACATTAGCTGACGATGATGAAAATTACTAGGACACACCGGGTGATTGTGATCGTCAAGCTCAAAGCCATAACGATATCTTATTGAATTTCGGGAAAACTGAATCCATACCAGTAGACAATAATGATTTACTAACAGTACTTTACATAAACGTGTGTGGGTTAAAACAACGGTTAATTGACCCCGAGTTTGTTGAATTTATAAATATGTATGATGTCGAAAACTAAAACTACTGAATTAGATACTATACAAATCCCTGGTTATGAAATATTTCCGAATCATAGGACTACATTTAAATAACCCATCTGATGGTATAATTATAACAGTCCGGGAGGGATGTTTACAATCTGTGAATGTTTTAGAAAATATGTCCGAATATCTGATATGGTTAAAGGTAAAAAAGTACTTTAAATACAAGAGACGGTGCATATATAGATGTGGTTTATTGTCCACCGGAGGGATCACCTTACTCCACTGTACACAGTCTTTTCGAAATTGAACGAGAAATAGTAGATACATTGTTTTGGATAAATATTCAGCCGATTCGTTAGATTTTGATGATGAACTAAGAGACATAATTGACGAACCCTTGAAATTAGTAGAGCTGGTGTTAAAATGAGTCGTGCAACACAGGATAAATGTAAAAATACACACGGCATGAAATTGATCGAAGTATGCAGAAATATGTATATATGTAACAGTCGCATTGGTAAAGATGCAGAAATTGGGAAAGCTACAAGTAAAGGTGTAAGCTTAATTGACTATTTATTATCATCTTTATCAGGTTTTCAATTAATTAATGATTTTGAAGTACATGATTTCTGTGACCTTTATTCAGATATATACTGTCCATTATCATTCTCTCTAAAAATTCATGAACTAAATTACGACAATAGTGTCAAATGTTCTACATGGAATACAAATAATAAGCAGAAAGACAAACCTCAGAAGTGGAAAGAGGAGTGTGTTGAAGACTATGTAAATAATATTGCTTTAAATATGGTAAATACACTCAAGGTAACACTTGATGAACTAAATGGTAGAGATATAGATCAGGTTTCCATTACACAAATTGCTGATAATGTAGCGAAGAACTGTGAACTTTTGGTGTATCAGTAGGTCGAAATAATAAAAAATGCTTCAACAAAACAGAAAAACAAACGGTTTGATGAAGAATACCAAAATAGCAGAGAATTGTACAATGCTAAGAAGACAAATTATCATTTGAATCGGTCAGACGATAATAGAAAATATTTGAATGAGTCAAGGAAGAATTACCGAAGTATTCTCAGAAAGAAATACAGAAATAACCTCTGTAAACAGTTGCAGGAGATGAAATCCTCGAATTTTGTAAAGTAATAAAGGGGGATAATGTAAAGTCCATTGACAATCATGTATTTTTAGATTCTTTATTTGAACATTTCAGTAAAGTAAATAAGGGGGATAATAGTGAAGATACCTCTGATAACCAAGATGAAAGTAGTACTCGAGATATTAATAATGATTCAATAAATCAACCCATAACGAAGAAAGAAATATTCGAAGCTGTACAGCAACTCAAAAACAGAAAGGCGCCAGGCAACGATAATGTTGTCAATGAATATATTAAAAAATCATTTGACATTATGAAACCCATGTATCTCAGACTTTTTAATTTAGTGTTAGATACTGAGCGTATTCCAGAAAGTTGATCAGTTGAAATAATTAAACCTATATATAACAAGCGTTCTGAGAACCCCAACATCTTGCCTTGCGGGGTCATCCGCCAAAGCTGCAGCAGTATTGAAAGCATAAATATAGAGCAAACAATAACGTCTGGAATATGTAGATGATGTGGTACAGACATTAATGTGTCGAATAAATTATCTGGCACAGACAATAACATCAGTGCCATGTGGGATTACTGCTGAATAGGTCAATTCCGTGTAGATTACTGCTGCATAGGGCAGTCCAGTGTGAGATTACTGCTGGATAGGTCAGTCTCATGCGAGATTACTGCTCGATGGGCCATCCCGTGTGTTATTACTGCTGGATAGACCAGTCCCATGTGGGATTACTGCTGGATAGTCCAGTCCCAAGTGGGATTACTGTTGGATAGGCCAGTCCCGTCTGGGATTACTGCTGGATAGGCGAGTCTCGTATGGGATTACTGCTGGCTAGGTCAGTCCCGTAATGGATTACTGCTGCATTGGCAGTCCAGTGTGGGATTACTGTTGGGGAGGCCAGTCCCGTGTGAGATTATTGCTGGATAGGCTAACCCTGTGTGAGATTACAGCGGGATAGGTCCGGCCCATGTAGGATTATGGCTGGATAGGTCAGTGCCGTGTTCAAGTTCAAGTTCGGTTCGTAATTTCCCCCTTTGAGAGAGGCACCTCCTTACGGAGTACATATTAATATACAATCAATTAGGAACCACTCAACATTGTATAGCTCAATTATCGTGCTGTGAAGTGAACATTTATTATACAATTCTACAATTGGACGAACTACTATAAATGTCGGATTACTGCTGCATATTGCAGTCCAGTGCGATATTACTTCTGGATAGGTCAGTCCCGTGTGAGATTACTGCTGTATAGGCCAGTCCCGTGTGGGATTACTGTTCCCACGTGGGATTACTGCTGAATAGGCCAGTCCGGACTGCCTGCTGGATAGTTGAGTCCCATATGGGATTACTGCTGGATGGGCTGGATCAGTTCTGTGTGGCATTACTGCTGGGTAGGCCAGTGCCATTTGGGATTACTGTTGGATAGACCAGTACCGTGTTGGATTACTGCCGGATAGGTCTGACCAAGGAAAACATGAAACATGTCCACCAAGTTTTATAATTATCCCACGAAAGGTTCAGCAAACTTTCCATGTACAGATCTAGATGTAAATTTTTGCCCAACAAAAACCTTATTAATGGAAACATACGAAGTACAAAAATTCATATTTAATGGCATATTTCTTAAATAGCACATGCACATCCTCGAATCACAATGAACTTGGGTAGCAAGTGTCAAACTCATCGAATGAAAGCTGACAGCTTCAGCAAATTTTCCATGTACAGGTGTACATGTATGTACATTATGATTGGCAGATTACTAAGACAAAGCCCTCAAAATTTGAACAAAAAATCAATATTTCATCTCCTAAATAGCACAGGGACATCCTCTAATCATATGAAATATGTGTACTTTCATAATTTCATCCAATGACAGCTGACAACTGCAATAAACTTTCTAAGTACAGATGTACATGTATACATGTAGAAGCCTACATGTACAGCCTCTACATGTACAATTCGGCTAAACAGAAAACTCTATCATGTGCCATAATTTGGACTAAATTTAATAGTTCATCTCAAAAATAGCATAGGTACATCCTCTAATCATAAGAAACATGTGTACCAAGTTTTATAATCATCCAATGACAGCTGACAACTGTAGTAAACTTTCTAACTACAAATGTACATGTGCACTTCAGCTAAACGCAAAACTCTATCATTTGCCATAATTTGGAGAAAAATTAATATTTCATCTCAAAAAGGTACATATTCTAATCATAAGAAACATGTGTACCAAGTTTCGTAATCATCCAATGACAGACAATTGCAGCAAACTTTCTATATGCATGTACATGTATACATGTTGAGGCCTACATGTACAATTTTGCTAAACAGAAAACTCTTATCATTTGCCATAATTTGGACAAAAATCAATATTTCATCTCCTAAATTGCACACGTACATCCTCTAATCATAGGAAACATGTGTACCAAGTTTCATAATCATCCAATGACAGCTGAAAACTGCAGGAAACTTCTAAGTACAGATGTACATGTGCACTTCAGCTAAACGCAAAACTCCATCATAGGGATTTTAACATTGGAGCACCCATGGAATCCCCAGGTGGAATACCCACCCCATATTTTTTTTATTTTTCTAATATTTTTTCTAAATTTTCTAGATTTTTTTTTAATTTGCTAAACCATACACCTTGTCATTTCCAGGCCGGGGACACCGACATCGACGGCGGCATCCTCTTAGCACCGTCACAATATCTCCCCTTTACTTCGTAAGGCGAGATAGAAAGAGAAACCGTCTCGAACCTGAAAATTACCGACCTATAACTTTGTTGAGTTGTGTAGGAAAATTATTTACAGCTGTTATGAATAAACGCCTTACAGACTTCGTGAAACAAAATTATTTACTATCGGATTCACAGGCAGGATTCAGAAAAGGCTGTTCAACAATAGATCACATATTTAGACTAAATTGTCTAGTGCAAATTATGAAAATTAAGCTAAAACGACTTTTCTGTGCTTTTATAGATTTAGAAAAAGCGTTTGACACGGTCTGGAGGAGTGGGCTTTGGAAAAAAAGTTTTGTCTTTCGGCATAATGGAAAAGTGTTTAATGTAATATTTAGTATGTATCAAAACATTAAATCATGTATCAAAAGTAATGGTAGTCTGCCCGAAACTTTCCCCGGTAATACCGGCGTACGTCAAGCGGAAAATTTATCTCTCTTGCTGTTTGCTATATTTGTGAATGATTTAGATGATTAAGAACAATTGTATTGGTTCAGATATAGAAATTCACTTTAGCGATAATGATATTGCTACATATGCGAAAATCTTTGTACTATTGTATGCAGATGACACTGTTCTGTTCGCAGATACTAAAAAGGGATTGCAGAAATCAATAGACGTTTGTGCTGAGTATTGTGAAAAATGGAAGTTGAAAACTAATGCTAGGAAAACGAAAGTAATCATTTTTGGAAGAAAGTATAAAAATGACATATTTTATTGTCAAGGTAGCTTTATAGTTGAAGTGGTTAGGTGTTTTAATTATCTGGGTGTTCATTTCACAAACACAGGACGTTTTATACAGTCGATAAAAAACAATGTTCAGCAGGCTTCTAGGGCTTTTTATAGTGTACTTCGCAGATCAAAAAGTTTACATTTGTCACTAGATTGCATTTTGAAATTATATGACGTAATTGTAAAACCGATACTTATATATGGCTAAGAAATCTGAGGATATGAGAACCGCTTATTGAATTAACAGAGATCAAATTTCTAAAACAGATATTAGGCTTGCAGACTAATACTCCGACGTATATGTTCTATGGAGAAATAGGACAATATCCAATTACAATATCGATCTATTCCAGAATTATTAGTTACTGGAGTAAATTAATCACCAATAATCACCATTTACCCATTGAAACCGGCCGGTGAAAGAATATCCCCAAGGAAGAAAGGTTATGCACTTTATGTAAGGCGGAATTCGGGGATGAATATCACATGATTATCAAATGCAAAGTTCTTGTGGATAAACGTAAAGAATTATTACCATCTTATTATTGTATAAGATCAAGTGTATATAAGATGGTACTTTTATTTCAGTCACATTTATAACCAACGATACTAAGACGCTTAAAGGAGTACTTACCTTATTTTTGAGTGTGACTATATTTATCAGCACTCGCATTTCAAATCCTATTATATAAAACTTATGTTGATAAAATGCGAAATAAAAGAAATATTGAATATTTTGTTGCTCGCCACGGCGTGCACTGGGCGCCGCCATTGCACCACTGCGTGACGTTTTTAGATGAGCGGAAGTAAGTTTATACTCATCTAAAAACGTCATAACGTCATGGAGACTTAAGGTTGATCGTGTTGATCATGCTGATAATTCATACGAGAAGGAACCCAGTAAATCCACTGCCGCTCTAGTTGATTTTAGTTGTTCAAGTGTATGTTTACGAACTTAAAAGCATCGTCGTTCAACTCAAATCACTGGACAATTGCAGAGAACGCTCTTTTAGTTTACCGATCAGCTTCAAATTTTGTCCAAATTGAATCGGGAAATTCTCCGCTGAAAAACTTGGGGAAGGAATTCTTCAGTTGTCGGAGATAACCTAAACCACTTTCCTTTTAGGAATTACCCCCGTGTGAATTGCCGCGCCAGTTTTTCCCTCGAATTGAAACTCAGACCCAGAGTAGTTCATATGTCCGTAGTTGGAAGGTCCCTGGATCAAGCGTTAGCCGTGACGTTGTCCTGAATGCTGACGTCATCAATCACGTCATCCCACAGGCAACATGGCGGCGCCCACGTCGACGTCAAAGGAGAAACATGGCTTCACAAATTGTAATAAAAATAATAGGTTATCGCCCCCAACGACAATAAAATAGTTGGTTATATTTCTTTAAGAGTCTAACCTCTGTAATAGGAACCTGTATTACATTAGGTAAGTACTCCTTTAAGTAAATTTATTAGTAGAGTGACAAAAAATAGATACTTCTGATTTGACATCATTGAATTGTAATCCCTCAGAGACTGGTTACTCTCTGAGTGGTTACTAATTGAGTCGACATTTGAGTCACCCCGTATAGAGCCTCAAACTTTACTTTGGAATTAATAGGGTCACATGATCAAGTCTTTAAAACTGACTAGCATCTTTAAGCCGGCCTCTTTGCTCCACTGTTACTGATGGCGGTCACTACAGCCTGGGTAAAATGTTTTCCCACTATATAGGTGAGAAGTTATCTTTATTTCATTGAATCTATAATCTACTGTATTTGTAAACATGTTGGAAGTTCCATGTTAACTTAATGAAGTTGTGCTGTGCATTTTGGCTGGTTTTCTGTTTGGCGATATCCATCCTTTGTCTAGACACCACATGGTCGCTTAAAGTCTAAATTGTAGATAATCTATCACTGGGTTGATATGATCTTTTTGTTCATGATTGACGGAGCATCATGTTAAGACTAATTGGTAACTTGGGTTTATCATTTATTCAGTGACATGAAGTGCTATTTAATAGACCTGAGAGGGACCGTTTTCCCCCCTCTCTGCACCATGTGGTTTTATCTAATTATGTCCAGCTCATTCACGGGCTGTTCCTTTGTTAACCACTCCAGTATACACAGCATATACTTCATTTGCACCCAGCTTTATATCCAGTTGTTATGATTGGTAGATTTGTATAAACATTTGAGTAATTATCTTAAATGATTGAACCATATCATTCACGTCACTTGTTGAGTGCTATTCTTGCCGACTTGTTGAGTCTACCAGTTGCCACAGCACCATATGCTAGATCAGTGATTTGGGTACATACGTTTTTCTATCGATCTCCTTTTAATAGTATATGTTCTGTGCCGTATACGACGTTTGGTTATAATTCTGTAAATCGTGCTGATACGTTAGGTTGTAATTCTGTAAATCGTGCTTAAGATACGATGCTCATATACAGTATTTCCAGGTCTTCAGATATAGATGATAGAGTATGTTTAAAAGTGATTTTTTGGTATTTGATTGTGCTGTGGCAAATGGAGATTCTATATGTCGACAATAAACCATGCATATTGTATGTGCATGGCTCTTTGCTACACTGTTACTGATGGCGGTCACTACAGCCTGGGTAAAATGTTTTCCCACTATATAGGTGCAGCAGCCAGGTTCCATCACGAGCAATAGAGCCATCATGCCCAGCGACCTCGGCATGATGACAGCTAAACGGGCTGGTTTTAGGGCAGACCCGAAATTATCCTGAAATTCGAAATTATCCTGAAATTAATGTTTCAAAATTATTTTAAAACACACAGTAGTACACATTTATTCAAAATTGATATGGATTAAATATTAATAAAGCTCATTTAATATCCATATCACATCCACTGTGTTTGTCTGAGTTCCTGGGTTGAGAATGTAGTTCTGATAGGGTCATATGTAATCGCACCCTAGCTCACTCTCTTTAACGTGGCACTGCCCATGTTCATCACATGGGAGACCGGTGTTACAATGGCGCCCAACAATGGGGCAACGGTGTGGCTATATACATGTGACTGTATCAGTATATCTCTCCCAGGGACAGACTTGTACAGATGTGCAGGACATGCTGGTATATTTTGGTTTTATCGCTTTACCAGCCTGGTCCATCAGCTTTAATTTATCTAAGAGTGACCTTGGCAAAACTTGAGTGTACATGTCTGGGCTTGTGGGGATTTCATAACCAGAGTTTAGTTTACTGACAAGGTATTCTGGGGATAAGACATTTGGTCACTTCGTCAAAGTCGGAGTCCTCTATGGAGATTGGACCACACTTCAGAAGTTTAAACCACTTGTTTCTTAAATTCCTGAGAAATCTTGAGTTCCAGATAAACACTGTGACTGTTTCAGATTCTGATCTCTGGTTATGGTCCATGGACCCGCATCATGCATTATTGAGTTGTTGCCATGAGTGCACTTTAGGGAATCAGAATTAAAGCATTTTTTGGCCTTTCATTCAAGTCCTTTTAGGCAGTTTTGACAACTGAGAAGTATGGATGTTTGGCAGACCATCAGTTGGAAGCCGTCATATCCAGTGATAATTACACATTAGATTTAATCTGAATCTGAGGGACTGATGAACACTCAATGTGTAACAGTTTGTGTTATGCTTTCGGTGATGCATGCACATCCTCAGATGGCTGAATCTGTGTATTAGCCTGGAGATGTCTGTACATTTATCAAAATTGCCTACCGTTCATACTGTCATCAGCCTAGGGGTTTAGAAGCATGACTGCAGATGAGGATGTGACCTTACATGACAGTTCTGGACTGGTGGATGTGCCAGGCTACATGGGGAGCTAGCATGCCTCAACTCCAACTAAATCAGGCAGAAGATGGCAACGCCATCATGACGTCCGACAGTATGGGATGCCATAGGAGTGGATTCTCTGATTTCTAGTGGATGAGATTTTTGGACATCTTGGTAACCTGTCACAAAGAACTTCTGACTTTCGAATGGCTGTTGAATATATGAACTTTCGGTGGTCCAGCCACATTCTATTGAAGCGCTATAAACTTACGCTGCAGAAGGCGCGCGCGTGTCACTCGTTTAACAGTAATTTCTATAAATGCATATTTGGAAATTAATTGGAAATTATCAATTGTTGATTAGATACTGCCCTGTGAGATCGGCTCTTTAAATTGTTTCTTTCTGGTTTATTTCTTAACAGTGTAATTCTCTACTGTTTAGAGTTTTTATTTAATCAACTAGTCTAAACAATTCTATTCACAAGAATCATTTGACACTATAACAGTTTGTTAAGAAAGCAAACAATTAGTTGTTTATTTAACAGATGAGTGCAATCTTTAAAATTATTGAATTTAGTCTAAGTGATACATGTCCAGATTTAAAACCGATTGTCAGATTTTAGGAATATTCAAATGAAATCAAACAAAATCATAGTTGCTGGACAGTTTTTGGAAATTAACTTTTCCTGCCTGCATGGTAATATTTTGGCACACAGTTTAAAAATTAGCCTTCCATGTGGCTGACTGGAGGATAGAATTTCAGCCACTGGACCAAGACTGTGCCTATGACATTTGACAAACCACATGTGTGAACTTTACTGACCTCCGATCCCTTATCTGTTTTAATCCCAGACATCCTCAGACAAGATGTCTGCGCCCATGGATTTGACAGGATGTAAACAAACCAGCTCACAACAACAACACAATGTTGTTAGTTGACTTTAGGCTTTCGGGACTTCGTTTGTTTTATGAAATTGATTTCAGTCTTCAGTTGTAATAGTAATATATTACCAGGCTATATCCCGGTTACATTTTATACCCGGTTTCTGATATTTCAGGGTGATATTTAGCATAGATCTCACAGGACTAGTATGGCGTTATAATTTCACAATCCTACACTGCATACATACATGTATGTTGCAATATAGTGTTGTTGGAATATATTAGTATTTGGTATCACATCTCATTGGTTCATTAACATGTTAATCATTGCTTTGTTTAAACATGTTGCACACTGTGCAATAACTTTGGCATTTATATAGTTCATGTTGATACATCGCATCAACATGTTCATACGATATTATCGCGGTACACATTTGCTCGATTAATGGATACCCCGTGTTTGTTTGCATATCATGTGACCACGCCTTTGTTTACTTATGTTGAGTCCATAACGAAATGTTACTTGTTTGGCTAAATCCTTTATGGATATTCACTTCGGCTACATGTATATCTTTTAGGAATATTTTGTGAAGTGAATTCGTACTTCATAATGCTTGATGCAATAAGTGGTGTCGAATATATGATTACTAAAACTGAATGATCCATATGATATAGGTCGACGCGTTCAGGTTGCGCTTTATAGCGCTGATAACTGGCTTCGCTTTTCGCTGTGCTTATGCACTATCATTGGATATTGTTTTGTTAACTGTTAATAATACACAGTTTAATATTTGCATTCTATTATACATCTTCACCATACCACATATACCCATTTGTGTATATGTTATGCTGCATGCTCATCAGTTGTTCATGTTCACATATAGTCATATGGTGATGGGAATATGTCCCTCTTTTATATGCACGGCTGGAGTTGAGGTCGGTTGACACATGCCCACATTCATTGTTCATGAGATAACAATTCGTACTGTACAACCATAGATTTTGGTTGTTTCTTGGTGTTGGTTAAATGTAGCATTGGCCATGTTATTTATACTAATTACCTTTTTGATCCGGGTGATCGCGGACCCGTGAAAAGTGATGTTATTGTGTATTACTATTACAAAAGTAATACTACAATTATGTAGGTCACATTTTGATTTAACAGTGCGAGGTTAAGTGTTATCCGAGTATCAACTCCATGCATTGTTTACATTCTTGAATAGGAGTTAAATTGATTTCCTTCTAATATCAAAAGTTAGCCAACAGTTAAGTACCTGATATCATTAACTGTTTGCCCTGTGAGCATGCACTGTCGCTCAGTACGTGCCTCTATACCGTCTCGACCCCTAACGATTTAAACCTCTCTTTTTGAATTATCTTCTCGCGCGTTTGTTTGTCTATCTGCATTAAATCCATCTTAATTGCAGGTAGGCACACACATTCGAATCACCCGTTATCGCTTCCACCTAGCAGGCTGTGAGAGTGATCCTCATTTGTTGGTTGTGGCACTTTGTTGATTTCGGCTCAAAATTCCTCTTTTAAGGGGGGGGGGGGGGAATGTAATCCCTCAGAGACTGGTTACTCTCTGAGTGGTTACTAATTGAGTCGACATTTGAGTCACCCCGTATAGAGCCTCAAACTTTACTTTGGAATTAATAGGGTCCCATGATCAAGTCTTTAAAACTGACTAGCATCTTTAAGCCGGCCTCTTTGCTCCACTGTTACTGATGGCGGTCACTACAGCCTGGGTAAAATGTTTTCCCACTATATAGGTGAGAAGTTATCTTTATTTCATTGAATTTATAATCTACTGTATTTGTAAACATGTTGGAAGTTCCATGTTAACTTAATGAAGTTGTGCTGTGCATTTTGGCTGGTTTTCTGTTTGGCGATATCCATCCTTTGTCTAGACACCACATGGTCGCTTAAAGTCTAAATTGTAGATAATCTATCACTGGGTTGATATGATCTTTTTGTTCATGATTGACGGAGCATCATATTAAGACTAATTGGTAACTTGGGTTTATCATTTATTCAGTGACAAGAAGTGCTATTTAATAGACCTGAGAGGGACCGTTTTCCCCCCTCTCTGCACCATGTGGTTTTATCTAATTATGTCCAGCTCATTCACGGGCTGTTCCTTTGTTAACCACTCCAGTATACACAGCATATACTTCATTTGCACCCAGCTTTATATCCAGTTGTTATGATTGGTAGATTTGTATAAACATTTGAGTAATTATCTTAAATGATTGAACCATATCATTCACGTCACTTGTCGAGTGCTATTCTTGCCGACTTGTTGAGTCTACCAGTTGCCACAGCACCATATGCTAGATCAGTGATTTGGGTACATACGTTTCTCTATCGATCTCCTTTTAATAGTATATGTTCTGTGCCGTATACGACGTTTGGTTATAATTCTGTAAATCGTGCTGATACGTTAGGTTGTAATTCTATAAATCGTGCTTAAGATATGATGCTCATATACAGTATTTCCAGGTCTTCACATAGATGTTAGAGTATGTTCAAAAGTGATTTTTTAGTATTTGATTGTGCTGTGGCAAATGGAGATTCTATAGGTCGACAATAAACCATGCATATTGTATGTGCATGGCTCTTTGCTACACTGTTACTGATGGCGGTCACTACAGCCTGGGTAAAATGTTTTCCCGCTATATAGGTGCAGCAGCCAGGTTCCATCACGAGCAATAGAGCCATCATGCCCAGCGACCTCGGCATGATGACAGCTAAACGGGCTGGTTTTAGGGCAGACCCGAAATTATCCTGAAATTCGAAATTATCCTGAAATTAATGTTTCAAAATTATTTTAAAACACACAGTAGTACACATTTATTCAAAATTGATATGGATTAAATATTAATAAAGCTCATTTAATATCCATATCACATCCACTGTGTTTGTCTGAGTTCCTGGGTTGAGAATGTAGTTCTGATAGGGTCATATGTAATCGCACCCTAGCTCACTCCCTTTCACGTGGCACTGCCCATGTCCATCACATGGGAGACCGGTGTTACAGAATGAACAGCTGACTTTATATAAATGACTTTTTATATGAGGAATACAGATCTGGCCGTGAAGTAAACAAATGCCATCCTCTGGACCCTCCTCTATTCCCGCATTTTAGAATCCTATTTGTTTACGTTTTTATCGTCTGCTTCTGTCGGCAAAATTATATTGAAGCGGAAGGTTTTTGGCGGACCCCTCCTGTGTTCAATTGTAAGTTTATACTTGAAATAATTTTTCTTGTGTAAAATCCCGTCAGCATATGGAAGTACACATATTATATTATATTGTCCTGAAGTATAAAGATTCAGGGTATAGTAGTTGTCGATATATTGATTTTTAAAATTATATTGGCCCTGCTAGATTTTGCGATCGTCAATGAACCGCCATCTTGGTTTTGGCGAACACCTGGATTTTGAACTAGAGAAAATCTAATATCTGTCAACTTTAGGAGTCTGCTCAGCACTCAAGAATAATATATCTTACAAATATGAGTGTTTAGACTTACCTTGCTGGAAACAATTTAGTCCGATAATGATTAGCTTTCAGTAGTTTGGCAATCATTCTTGCCGTAACCGTAGCAAAAGTCAATGTTCTCGCCACATACACTCCGCGCACATTTGCTCACACTTTCAGCCTGGATAATCTGTCCTCCTTTGGCTGAAGAGCGTTTCCAATTTGAATTAGAGATAACAACGTGAAGCTCAGGAAATATGCTTCAAAGTGATATATGATTCACATATTATCTGATCGAATTGATACCTATTTTGATGATAGAAACTGACATAAGCCTTTTAGAAAAGAGCGTTCAAATTCCCGCCGCCTTGCTAGTGACGTCATAATTTTGACTCGGCCTTCACCTCAGCCAATCAAATCACTCGCTTCATTCAAGGCATAGTAATGTTACGCAATTGGTTAGCAACCAAAACCTGTAAATAGGACAGAGAAATGACAAATTGACAAATACCTAGGTATGATATTCAAAATTGACAAATACCTAGGTATGATATTCGACCGAAAACTCACTTGGAAAGACCACATTGACCAATTAATTATTCGGTGTAACAAAGACCTGAACCTTATGAGGTGCGTATCGGGTACCAACTGGGGGCCAATAAACTTAGCTTAATCAAATTATATCAAACACTCATCAGATCCAAAATAGACTATGGTTCAATCGCGTATCAATCAGCATGCAAGACCCATTTGAAAAGAATAGACAACATTCAGTATTCGGCCTTAAAAATAGCCGACCGGTTTCCACCGTTATTCTTAGTGATTCCTTAAGCGGGCTGGTATCTATAGAGAACTCCAAATCCGACAGCAGACCTGACCTCATACACGAAATAGAAATTCTATGTACACAAATAGGAGACAATGACATTGACGCCATCTTAGCTTGGATTCCCGCCCACGTGGACAGCCAAATAGGACAGCCAAAGACAGTCTCACCAAAACTGCACCTGACGTGCATATAGGACTAGGAACCAAAGAACTGAATTCCATCATTAGAACCAGAATAGATAGTAAATGGGAAAAAGAATGGAACGAAGAAAACCGAGGTAGATGGCTACATAGTATTCTAGATAAGGGGAAAAGACGGAGTTGTGGATTCCAGCTAGACAGCAAACGCGACGACCGCATTATCACCAGGTTAAGGCTAGGCAAAACCGGACTTAAATCACATCTGTCCATGCTTCTGAAAAACACATCACCACTCTGTACCGCATGCAACAATGTAGAAGAAACAATAGAACATGTCCTGCTTGAATGCCCAATCCAAAACCGACAACGTGAGGCACTTAGAAACGAATTAAAAAAATCCAACACTCCCTTAACATTACCTGCGATATTAAACCCTAAGCCCCCCATTAGAAATCAGGTATTCAAGTCCTTAATAAATTTTATCAAAGCTGCTGGTTATTATTCCAGTATATAATACTACCGCCATGCATGCGCAGTCAACATTTTTTTTTTCTCCACATAATCAACCACTAGTACACCAAGTACTATCACACGATTTGATAGAGGCCAAATCATTCTTCTGACTTAAACAAAAGGTATGGTTGCATCGGAGTTACCTTGATACTGAGCGCCGTGTGCACCATAACCATACAAAACATTATGGCCATAATAACTATCCATACATAACATCCGGCTAAAATGTCACAGACTCATTTAGAAATAAAATAGGAATGGCAACAACGGAGTTACCTTGATACTGAGGGCCGTCTGTTCCACTGTCCTACAAAACAAACGATGGTCAAATCTAATTGAATTCACGACAACAATAGCACGGCCAAATCGCACTTAGCGAGCAGTATTCGGCATAAAATATAGGAAATGGTGATGGCGGAGTTACCTCGATACTGAGGGCCGTCTATCTCATTGTCCTACAAATTCTTTATGGCCATCAAACGATAATGCATTCAGAAATAATACAGAGCTGTTTATTTGTGTATTCACCAAGTACTGAATCCATCGAAATCTTTAGTTATTTATCCATTTGTCCATCTATTTACTCGCTTAATTATATATTGCTATTCATATTATTCGACCGACGGTCGGGGGGTGCCTGTTGTTGTAAGGAAGATATATCAAATTATTGCATCGAAAAACAATAGAAAACAAGAATGACTACAAGCCTTCTATTTCATATGATACAGGCACACCGCCGACCATAGACGAGTTGGACAAGACCTAAAACAGAAGACGGATGACGATTACAAGAATACTAAAAGCGCCTTGAGTGACAACGCCGCATAGCAAGAACACCCAGAATCAGAATACTCGACCCTAGACCACTCCGGACACGCTACCCCTTTGATGTTACCCAACTGACGCCTCGACACAGAATATGATCCTTTGACTTTCACGCAATATAGAACGTAGACCTGCCGTTCTGTACCCCAATACCCACTCCAACCAATTGTTACAGGCACAGATTTCTGGAAGCACCCCCCTGTTCCCGAGGGCGTCAGTCGGGAAGTCGGCTCTAAGAACCCTGAAGACGCCCTGGTTCTCCCAGTTTTTTCTGGACGGCTTTTGTGCGTTCTATGGGGTACCAAGACAAAGGAATCATACACGCGATTACAGTGAACTCACAATTACCAGTATAACTTAATCAAAAAGAAAAAAAAAACAGAAAGAGACTTACGAACTTGTACATATAGCGATTCCTGTTTACTTCTATTTATATCTCCTACTAATCTCTCATTGTTATTTATTATTTATCTATTTATTTATTTATTTATATATTTAGCGCTGGAAAAGATATTCAGTAAACAACGTAATGTACCGCGAGAATCGAATAAAACATTGAGTTGATGGGCCGCGAAATCCGAATGGGAAGCGGCCCTTAAACTACAATTTCAATCAATCAAATTGACATTCGTTCTCGGAGAGGCGAAGGGCAAACATCTTCAAGCAATACAAAATACATACAAACAGTTGGAGTGCTGATTATTGAATATTCATGGTAAATAAAGAACACAAGATTAAGATCCAGCAAGTACAAATTTATTAAAGAAATACCATGTAGAGTACTTACCTTCAAGTAATTACCCTCAAGGATTTAACTTTAAGGAATTACCCTCAAGGATTTACCTTCAAGGAATTACCCTCAAGAAATTACCTTCAAGGATTACCCTCAAGAAATTACCTTCTAGAGAAATATATTTTTAGGAACAATTCAGTGTTGCCTATCTTGGTGGGGAAATATTACCCCGTACGAAATTACTCCAGGAACTTTTACATTTACAAATTCCAACATACAAGTACCCGTAAAAATAATACCCTAGGAACTTTTATAACAGAAGCTGAACATTGAAATACGGTACCTCAGGGTAATAACTGGCATAAAGAAAGATGTTGTACATTCCGTAAATAAATTGTAAGATTTGTTAATCTTGAATTTGAAATAACATCGCCAGTCAGACGGACTTGACAAGCTACAGCTGAAACATAATAAGATAAATACATACGAACCTACCTAGCAGTGGCGTCTCCATTGAGTAAGCTCGAACGTTACCAAGAACAGATGAAATTAACAGAAGAATTTAACAGACGAAGTTAACAGAAGAAATTAACAGACGAAGTTAACAGAAGAAGTTAACAGTTGTAGTTAACAGACGAAGTAAACAGATGAAGTTAATGGACGAAGTTAACAAAGTTAGAGACCTGGTAAACAGTGAAGTTAACAGACTAAACTAACAGAAGAAGTAAACAGATAAGCTTGGCAGAAGAAATAGACAGAGCTAGTCTAAAAGTTAGAATCAACCAAGTCAGCCACTCAGGGTAAAATAAAACAAAACAAAAAGATTAAAAACTAAAAATAACTTACCTTGAAGTAATATATGGTGGCAGCAAAAACGTGAACTTAGGAAATTAAGGGTAAGAGTTACCCCTAGTGGAAATCCGCTACATTTGGTGGCAGCGGTGGGGTGAAAGCTGTAGCCAATCAGAAGAGAGCATAGCTAGGCGTCGTGCAGAAATTGAAGACCTGGACCCGGAAGTTTCCGTCAACTTCGAAAATCACCATGAAGAGGACGAAGATAAAGATCCCTCTCCGAGACCGTCTCCACGTGAGTCAGGAGGACATGGCGATTCTGCTCACGTGCATCGTCCTCAAAGTCATCGCCAAATGAAGCTTGAAAATTACAGCGGGGAAACTTCCTGGAAGGAATACTATCAAGTCTTCAAAACCATAGCCAGAATAAATCAATGGAGTGAACAAGAGAAGGCAGACTATCTCTTCGCTCACTTGCATGGTCCTGCAAGAAGACTGGTTTGCACCCTAACGGATGAAGAACAGCAAGACTTCAACAGATTAGTAGCAATCCTCAGCTCCCGCTTCGGGCCAAATGATCAAGCCGAATTGTACTTCGCAGAGCTTCGGGGAAGAAGACGCAAAAACAAGGAAACTCTACGGGAACTGGGACAAGCTATCCGCAAGCTTGCAACATTGGCCTATCCCGGAATGACGTCATATCATCTAGAAAGACTTGCCAAGACACACTTCATAAATGCGCTAGAAGATGCAGAGATGAGAATGCAAGTGTATCAAGGCAAACCTGAAGATCTTCAGCAAGCAGTCACCCTGGCTCTAGAGGTTGAGGGTTATCGAAAAATAGAAGAACAGAGAGGTGGTAATTCCTCAAGGAAATTTGTTAGGGAAGTGACTCAACACTCTTCAAAGGAGCTGGATAAAAGGATCCAGGAAATTGAGGAAATGCTGAAGAAGATGTCAACTGATTAAGCCATGTCCAATAGCTTCAGACACCCAAGAGAAAGACGCCCATTGTCCAGCGTAGAATGTTGCACGTGCCACGAAAAAGGACACTACAGCCGGGTTTGTCCAACCAGGGATGTCATAGGCAAAGCACAGTCGGAAAACGGGGAACAACCGACCACAAGGGGCAAGGGTAGGTTGTAAGAGCCGAAAAGCCCCAATTACAGTCGTTGGAACGACATGGAAACTTCTCAAAGATAAAAGAAGAACCATACATAGGTGATTATTCTGCAGCTCACCTGATAAAGACAGCGAATACTGGATGTAATGTTCCAGAGCTGGAGGTGAGAGAAAGAAGCTCTGAGAGTGGACTTTATGTTCCAGTTCAAATAGGGGATATTACCTTTTCATTCTTAATTGATACCGGGGCCTGTGTTTCAATATTATCGAAAAGAGTTCTCTTTCGTTTACCCCTAAAAGATCAACCAGACGTAAAGCCCACTGCGGCCCAGTTGCTTACTGCAGATCATAAACCACTTAGTATCATCGGGATGTGCGAATTGGATCCAGGGATATTACCTGAACCAACAAAACTAAAGATGGTTGTGGCAGACATTCAGAACGATGGTATCCTCGGCATTAACGGAATTCAATTGTAAAATTCATCTTCAGAGGAGAAGTATAACCTGTAAGGGATCGTTTCCATTAATCGTTTTTTCTTCAGTCGCGATTTTTCTTCAATTTTCTCGATTGAAAAACGATCAGTCGAGAATCAGTCGCGAGGATATCGAGAAAAAAAATGAGAAAAAACGATTGAACCTTTTTTGGAAAAAACCATTCTCTCGCGATATCGTTTTTGAATCGTTTACCCATGCGCGATCCGTTCTTGATCGCGAATCTTCAATCGCGAGAGAATCGTTTTTTTTCAAGGCGCGAGAGAATCGTGAGGCGGAGTGATATTTGACACATAGGCCGTGTTGCCGTCGTACGCCGCTCTATCCGCGAACTGGGAACTACATGTAATGTTGATTGCGGATTTGTCGATGGAAAAACCTATATTACTATACTATACTGTATAAATGCGTAAGATAACCAGATAATATATATGATTCACGATCTATAGTCTCCTACAAGCCGAAGTAGGGCGTATGCTGGAAATATCTATACATATACCTGTACCATGCTTCCTGTGACGTTCGCGCTCAGATTTACTCTGGTGAAGCGTAAATGACAAAATTACATGTTTATTCAATAATCGTGTGAGTCGACAATGTATTAATGTTCAGTCATTCCCTTCACACTTTCGATAATTTCCTCATATATTCATGCAACTTGGTATAAACAATACAGGATGATAGTCACAATATCTTGTTTTGTAAATACCGGGTACAGGTCATAAGTGGATTTGAGTTCGTTGTTGATTGCATTATCAGAATGATTACGGCACAGGCTTCATAGAGGTGTGAATGGGCGCATGGCGATAACCCAGAACAGCTTAGCCCTCCAGCCGAGAATTTCTAGGTAAATTAATGTGAAAAATAGTGTAATTAAATATGTATATTTTGTTATAGTAAAACATACATTAGGAAAGGGTATCCATTCATGTTTTGGTACAGTTTTTAAACTATTGAGATGTGAATAAGTTAAAAAAATCACCATCAAGTTAATTTTATTTATTATAAGAATATTCGCGGCAGTGATTTCATATTTATATCAATACATATCACAATGGTGATTAAATCGCATATAACGGTTGGATTCGCATATGTACAATACTTTTTCTTTTAATTTTATATTTTGATAAATGAACTATGAATGATTCCAAAGGGAAGCTCAAGCCAAAAACCAACTGAATATTATATAATTTCATCTCTTACTGGATTAACCAGTTGTGAAATTTTTTACATATTGCCCGCGCTATATATTAATAATTAAGTGCTTTCGAAGACTCAAAAGCCCCGTATGACAATGTTATATTCAATACAGCGCCATCTATCTACACAAGGAAAATGGTGATCGTAGGACAAAAATCACGCGTACAGCGAAAATCTGACGAATCAACTCAAAAATTCAGCCCGCACAGATGTCAAAAAGTTCACGAAAAATACAACACAAGAAATCTGGAAAAATACCAGCTTTAAAACACAGAAATACCCAAAATAATACACGAAATTGCAAGTGCAAATGACCCAATCTGACCATATCCGGGCCTGTGTCCCGTACAAAATATATGTAAATATGAAATTATAAGTATATGCATAACCATTATTCCTATGTATATATATAGATTTTTTTTTCAATTTCTTTCAATATCCCCATCGTATCTATATAACCGCCAACTGTACAGAAACACGCTATAGTTTTACACTAGTCTGACTGAAGTGTTAGAAACTCGAACGTGTATGCGGGTCAGTCAGGCTGAACCAATGGCGTACTACTTTCGGCTATAATCCTCAATCGCTTTTTTTCAATCGTTTATATTTTCTCGATTAAAAAGCGATTGAATCGCGATATCGCTTTTTATTCGCGAGAATTTTCTCGATTGAAAAACGATTGCAAACAGAAAAAAAACCATTCGAACAGCGATCGCGAATGAATCGTTTATTTTGAAGAAAAAAAACCATTCCCTCGCGCCTTGGAAAATCGCGACTTCGAGAAAATTTGACGAAATAAACGATTCATTCGCGAACGATAATTGGAAACGGTGCCTAATGGGTTGCAGATGTTGTGTACAAGGCAACCTAAAGAAGCAGGGTATTGTCGCTTAATAGTTCCCCAGACTGTAGTCATTTCGCCTGGTGAACAAATGATTATTCCAAGTAAGCCCACAGGGTGTGCTCAGAGTATCTTGGGAAAATGGGCTATATGTGAACCTTTGGCAAACAAACAAAAACATGCACAAATGACCATAGGTAGAACTCTTGTGGACACAGAAAGAGAATTTTACCCGATAAGAGTCATAAATGCAGGGACTGACTCTGAAGTAGTATATAAAGACACTACCATTGCAGTAATGAGTCCAATTCTGTCCACTTCCGGAATAGTCAAACAAGAAGATGAAGCTATCATGGCAGAAGTCAAAGAAACATCCTTCAAGTGTATCTGTAATCTTAACAAATCAGAATTACCTGAATATTTGAAGTCCGTATATGACAGAAGTACGGAGAAGTACGGATAAATGCAAGGTAAAGGCATTGTTATTGGAATTTTCAGACATCTTTGCGACAAGCATCCAGACGTTTACCAATACAGAAACAAGACGAGGCAGACAAACAGATAAAGCACATGTATGACAGAGGTACTATCGAGAGATCAACAAGTCCTTGGGCATCCCCAATAGTATTGGTAACCAAGAAAGATGGGAGTACTCGATTCTGCGTGGACTTCATACGCCTGAACAATGTTACTGTTAAGGACGCTTACCCCCCGCCCAGAATAGATGATTCGCTCAACTCACTCCATGGAGCCAGATGGTTTTCTACCGTTGATTTGGCTAGCGGATATTGGCAAGTGGATTTGGATGAGGATGGAAAGAAGAAATCCGCATTTACCTCCAGGAGTGGACTTTGGCAATTCAAGGTAATGCCCTTTGGCTTATGCAACGCGCCTTCAACGTTCGAGAGGTTAATGGAAATGGCACTGGCCGGATAGCAGTGGAACATTTGGCTGGTGTATTTAGATGACGTCATCATATTTGGGAAAACACTGGATGAAGCCATAGTTAACCTAGGACACGTGGTATCAGCTGAAGGCATCTCTACAGATGAGCAAAAGACCAAAGTTAATAAAGGACTAGCCAACACCGACTAATGAATACGAAGTAAGAAGTTTTCTGGGTCAAGCATCATATTATTGTCGATTTGTCAAGAATTTTGGGGAAACTGCAAGACCCCTGCATCGTTTGACAGAAGCCAACAAGGAATTCCTATGGACGGAAGAATGTGAAACTTCTTTCCGGCAATTGCATCATCTGCTCATGAACAGCCCCATCCTAGCGTACCCCAGTTCACAGGGTGACTTTATTCTCGATACAGATGCCAGTGGATATGGAATTGGAGCTGTTCTGTCACAAAATCAAGGAGCTGATGAGAAGGTAATCGCATATGCAAGTGGGGTCCTCAGTAAAGCAGAAAGAAACTACTGTGTTACCAGAAGGGAACTCCCAGCAGTAGTAACTTTTGTCAAACAGTTCAGGCATTATCTCATAGGTCGACACTTCACCATACGGACCGATCACAGTGCTCTCAGGTGGTTGTTAAATTTCAAAGAGCCCGAAGGACAGATGGCACGATAGTTGGGTCTGTTGAGTAACTTTGACTTCGATATCATCCACCGACCTGGAAAGCAACATGGTAATGCGGATGCATTGTCAAGAATGCCATGCAAGTGGTGTGAAAAGTTTGGGTATGAAGAGTCTGATTCTGGTTTCATCCTTCCTGTGCTGGCTTCTGAGGAAAAGCGGAGTGTCACAGTCCAAACAGATCACACAGGACCAATCGGAACAACTGTAACCAAGGTTATGTGGGTACCGAAGTGTTGGAGTTACTAGGAGAGAGGATTCCAAAGACACAGGAACCTCAAACCAACAAAAGGCCAATATCAAGTTAAGGATGTGACAAGACAAAACAAGCAGCGATTAGACAAAGAACCCCAAACATCCTCAAATGACAAAGCCTGGTCAAATCAACAGATCTCTTCTCAGAATAGAATAATAATGGCCTACTGCGGAAAATGGGATTGTCTCAGGTTCATCGAAGGTGTTCTTCATCTTAAATGGGAATCAAATGATGGGTCAGAACATCGATGGTTATTAGTATTACCAAAGAATCTTCACAATGAAGTGTTTCAGCAACTGCATACGGCAAAGACTGCTGCACATCTTGGAGTTCATAATTACAAGCGTCCAGTCCGTCATCCACAATTCAGCCGTCGTCCACTAGAGAATATCCGCATCCATAATCCAAAGACCTATTCCATATTCCATATAACACTATTAGCGCCAAATTCAAAAAGACAATCATAGTTTACATAAACATAGGCTTGTTTCCTGCAAGAGAGAAGCGGTCAACAGTTTTCGATGATGCCGGCAAGACATCATGATGTTCCAAAAATATCAAACCCGCATCGCTGATCAGCACTCCCAATCCATAATACACGCCGCAAGGTCGTCATCTAAAGAATGATGCATCTCAGTCACCAAAACCTACACCAAAATACCAGATCGTTATTACTGGCAGGGTATGAGGAAGGACGTTGAGATGTGGTGTAAGCAATGCGACACATGTGCATCTCGAAAGTCACCTTCACGAAGGAAACAAGCACCCCTGCGACAGTATCAAGTTGGAGCTCCTATGGAAAGAATCTCTCTGGACATTATGGGACCTCTACTAAAGTCTAATAAGGGAAACAAGTATATCCTTGTCATTACTGACTACTTCACGAGATGGACAGAGGCTTATGGTATTCGAAATCAAGAGGCAGAAACTGTAGCTGACAAAATAGTCAAAGAGTTCATCTGCAGATTTGGAGTTCCTAAGCAAATACATTCAGACCAAGGGACAAATTTCCAATCTAAGGTATTTCGAGAAGTGTGTCGACTCTTGGAAATAGATCAAACCCGCACTACCCCTTATCACCCACAATCCAATGGGATGGTTGAACGATTTAACCGAACATTAGAAGATCGTCTTGCAATGATGGTAAAGCAAAATCAGAGGGACTGGGATGAACAGCTACCATTTGCCCTTATGGCATACCGTTCTTCAATCCACGACGTTACTCAGGAAACTCCCATGATGATGATGATGGGTAGAGAAACGCCACTTCCACTGGATCTTGTAACTGGAAGAAGTTTGGATATGCCTGTCCCTGAAGATACGGAATATGCTGAGCAGCTACGAGAACGAATTAAAGTTGCCCACGAGAGAGCCAGGGAAACGCAAAAGAAAAACACCATTCGACAGAAGAGAAATTATGATCTTCGGAAAAATATGGCAGTCCATACAAAGTTGGAGATTTAGTATGGCTTTACGACAGTACTAGGAAAAAGAATCTTACCTCTAAGTTGTCCTGCAACTGGAAAGGTCCTTATCAAGTCCTCAGTAAGCTGGATGATACAGTTTATCGGGTTCAGCTCAACCCACAAGCTAAAACCAAGGTTGTCCACTTTGACCGTTTGAAATTATATGAGGGAACCAAACACAGCAGTTGGCCAATCAGTAGAAAGTAGGAAAAACAATGACAGCTGTACACAGGACAGAACAAACGGACAGAAATGGACAAGACTGTTGACAATACAGGCTGTTCTAATAAATGTTCCTCTATTCAATATTTCCAGGTTAAGATGTCAGAATTGCCATACAGGTGTGTTTGTGGGAATCAGCATCGCCACCAGGCCGGATTAAGTAGGCACAGATCTGTATGTAAACTCCTTGATGCCAGAGATAGAGTTGAATGTATGTTCTGTCATGAGCCACTGGACAACCAGGACAGTTTAAACCTACATCTGTGTCACTGCGCGGAAGCTCCTTGGGTAATGGCAGCTCCTGACTCAGCAGCAAAACCTACATCTGCTAAGGAACATCTACCTGGAGCCGTGAAAAACCACCCCTGCATATTTTGCAACGAGGAACTAGGTGAGCCAGGCCGTCTGCAAGTTCACCTCTGCCAGTGCCCAGCAGCACCTTGGGTGAGGACGGCCCGCAGGTCAACCAAACCAATTGGAATCAAAAGAAAGGAAACGAAGGTTAAGGGGAAGTCTGCTCCGCCGCAGATGGCAAAGACGACGACAGCGCCAGCGCCAGCAGTGATTGAGGTGGCCCCAAGTCCAGAACCAGTGAGGAGTCCTGGAACACCTCTAATGGATGATGTCGTCATCCCTATCACTGATGCGACCGGAGCTCCAGCTACAATTCGGTGTACCCCAATCTTTAAGATTGCCCCAACTAATAACACCACAACAAGGGTACTACAACCGATCAAGAGTCTCTTGAAGTCTAGCAGCTCAGGACCATCCACTACAGTAGTCACCAATGTCCTCTCCACCAAGCCTGTAGAGTCCATCACACCCTCAGGGAAGTATTTCCACTACGAAGGACCAGTGACACCCATCTTCCCATTCAAACCAGCCGTCATCTTAACGTCACCACATTATGACCCAGAGTCCCCATACATTCAACCGACTCTCAAACAAACCCTCCCTGTTTCTGCCATGGTGACACAATCTCCTTCCAAACCGATACCTGTCTCCATCTTCCCCAGCACCTGGCCAGACAGCACGGCGATTCCCGTCGGAGAGTCCGAACCACCAACTCATGTTTCACAGCCTGTCAAGTCCACTGAGACATTTGAGGATTCTGAAAGTATGTCAGACAAGGAACTAGGGAACAACATACCCACGGTCATCACCCCAAGGGAGGAGTATGGTCAATGGGAACATCTCCATACATTAATAACCACAATTCTGCCAAACGGGAAGAAGATCTCGAAGGAAGTTGTCCGGAGCCGAACGAGTACAGGGTGTCCATTGTGCACACACCGACAACACAAATGTTGACTTTAAGATAATTGAATTGAATTTAGACAATTGACACAGTTTTTCCCTACTGTTCGCGTTTATTGTTTGATTATTAATTGAAAAACATTTCACCTGAGGGAAGGATGAACGTTGAACTTTATTTGAGCTATTGGAAACAGGAAAACCCATAAGAAAAAGACCAAAACAAATGTACTTTCTTAAAGTTATAAACTGTTGATTGTTGAAATGATGGTTGCGTTATTTTTGTAAATGCCAGTTTAGGGTTAATTCTTTGTTCGGGGACGAACAAAATTAGGAGGGGGTATTGTGACAAAAATTGATACTTCTGGTTTATCATCATCGAATGAACAGCTGACTTTATATAAATGACTGTTTACGCAAGGAATACAGATCTGACAGTGTAAACAAATGCCATCCTCTGGACCCTCCTGTATTCCCGCATTTTACAATCCTATTTGTTTACGTTTTTATCGTCTGCTTCTGTCGGTATAATTCTATTGAAGTGGAAGGTTTTTGGCGGACCCCTCCTGTGTTCAATTGTAAGTTTATACTTGAAATAATTTTTCTTGTGTAAAATCCCGTCAGGATATGAAAGTACACATATTATATTATATTGTCCTGAAGTATAAAGTTTCAGAGTATAGTAGTTGTCGATATATTGATTTTTAAAATTATATTGGCCCTGCTAAATTTTACGATCGCCAGTGAGCCGCCATCTTGGTTTTAGCGAGCACCTGGATTTTGAACTAGAGAAAATCTTACATCTATCAACTTTAGGACTCTGTTCAGTACTCAAAAATAATATATCTTACAACTATGAGTGTTTAGACTTACCTTGCTGGAAACAATTTAGTCCGATAATGATTAGCTTTCTGTAGTTTGACAATCATTCTTGCCGTAACTGTAGCAAAAGTCAATGTTCTCGCCACATACACTCTGCGCACATTTGCTCACACTTTCAGGCTGGATAATCTGTCCTTCTTTGGCTAAAGAGCGTTTCCAATTTAAATTAGAGATAACAACGTGAAGCTCAGGAAATATGCTTCAAAGTGATATACGATTCACGATTCTGATCAAATTGATACCTATTTTGATGATAGAAACTGACATATGCCTTTTAGAAAAGAGCGTTCAAATTCCCGCCGCCCTGGTGAAAGTCCTGCAATCTGCTGCTAGTGACGTCATATTTTTGACTCGGCCTTCACCACAGCCAATCAAATTACTCGTTTCATTCAAGGCATAGTAACGTTACGTAATTGGTTAGCAACCAAAAACTATAAATAGGATCGAGAAATGACAAATGGACATTCGGTCTCGGAGAGGCGAAGGGCAAACATCTCCTAGCCATACTAAATACATACACACGGTTGAAGTGCTAATTATTGAATATTCATGGTAAATAAAGAACACAAGACTAAGATCCAGCAAGTACAAATTTATTAAAGAATTACCTTGTAGAGTACTTACCTTCAAGTAGTTACCCTCAAGGATTTACCTTCAAGAAATTACCCTCAAGAAATTACCTTCAAGGAATTACCCTCAAGGAATTACCTTCTAGGAAAATATATTTTTAGGAACATTTCAGTGTTGCCTATCTTGGTGGGGAAATATTACCCCGTACGAAATTACCCCAGGAACTTTCATATTTACAAATACCAACATAAAAGTACCCGTAAGAATAGTACCCTAGGAACTTTTATAACAGAAGCTGAAAATTGAGATATGGTACTTCAGGATAATAACTGGCATAAAGAAAGATGTTGTACATTCTGTAAATAAATTTGGAGACTTGTTAATGTTGAATTTGAACAATTTGTTTGGACAATTGATGATTTTTTAGGATAAGTTGAGAATTTGAAATAACATGTGACTACGACCAGTCAGACGGACTTGACAAACTACAGCTGAAATATATTAAGATAAATAAATACGAACCTACCTATGTAGCGGCGTCTCCATTGAGTAAGCTCGAACGTTACCAAGAACAGATGAAATTAACAGAAAAAGTTAACAGACGAAGTTAACAGACGAAGTTAACAGAAGAAGTTAACAAAGTTACAGACCTGGTAAACAGCGAGAAGTAAACAGACAAGCTTGACAGAAGAAATAAACAGAGCTAGTCTAATAAAATAAGAGAATCAACCAAGTCAGACATTTAGGGTAAATTAAAGCAAACAAGATTAAAAACTAAAAATAACTTACCTTGAAGTAATATATGGTGGCAGCGAAAAAGTGAACTGAGGAAATTAAGGGTAAGAGTTACCCCTAGTGGAAATCCGCTACACTATCAACTGACCCCTCAACTCGTCCCTACTTGCCTTGTACCTCTCACAATATAACAAAACATGTTTCATATCTTCCATCATCCCACACGTTTTACACCTTCTCTCTTCAAGACTTCGTTTCATCCTATTCCTTGTGGCCAACGACCCTGTCCTAGCCTTCGCCAGCCAAGAAAAATCACCCGCCCAGTCTACAAATCTCTCTTTCCATGGACCCTCTTTCTTCTTGTATATAAACAAGGATGACTTAGATTCCATCCCATCTTTCCACTCTTCTACCCACTTTTCATCCACTTTAACCGAAACCATTTTTTTCCATCTTCTCTCACTGTTTCCGGTTTCAATTAAGTTAACATCATAGTTTGTGCTAATCACTTTTATTTCCTTGAACCACCCAGTCTGTTTCTCTGTTTTGAGACCTTCCTCCCAAGCAGTTTTTGCCCATCTATCCCCCTCCATTCTAACAAGACGCCTATAGTAGTTTAACTTCAATATTCCTACTTTGTCAGCCACTCTGCTCCAACCAAGTTCTCCATAAATAGCTTCTATTGCAGTCATACGGTTCACCCCTAGTATCCATCTCCCTGCCTGTAGTTCCACCAAATCCAATACCGCAAGCGTTTCCCCATCAAGTTCCACTATTTCTACCCCATATAAAATTGTAGGAACTGCAACTCTCTCCCACAATATTCTTGCGCACATACTTCGGTTACATGTACTGGCACCTATGGCCTTGACTATCCCCAACATTCTCTTTGCCTTTGCAATCATCTCTTGCTTTTGCACCCTGAAAATTTGTCCTTTTAACTTCATTCTAATTCCTAGGTACTTATTTTCATCCGCCTCTCCTATCTTCATGACATGTTCTTCCGCCCCCTCCAGACTTAACTTTCCAAGTTGTCAGTTGTCCCCTCCTGGTTTAACCTGACTACTAACCATAACGCAACTCTTCGTTGGGCTGTAGATTATCTTCCTTTCAAATCCAAACTTCCCAACTATATCCAAGATAAACTGTAATTCTTTCCTTGTTTTCGCAAATAAAACTATATCATCTGCAAAAAACAAGCTGACAGATAGCGGATTGATACTGTTTGTTGATTTATACTGGATCTCAGATCACTTCATCAAGCTATGAAATCCTTTAGGAACCACTTCTCTGTTGTAAGTCTCTGGAATATATATTCAAAGAATCACAGAAAACACTGGTGCTTGAAATTGGCTGACCTTTAACTTTTCCCTTTCAGTAATTCCCCGAATATGTCAACCTGTTATTCCAACATGAGTAGTGTGACTAACGTCACAGGACCTACGAAGTAGGGTGAGGAAGATGACTTGGGGGTCCAAGCGTAATGTTATAGGTCACCTAAGTGGGTCAAATTTCATCAAAAGTTAGTCAGCTCAGAAATTGCTGGTAACAGTTCTCTAATGCACCTTCATGCCAAAAATCAAGGTTCTAATTTCAACGGTTCTCCTTATTTTGCCGATGAAAGGATTCGGATGGACTCACTCACTCATTACCGGACAATTTGAAAATGAGAGCCTACTTCGTAGGAATAAAATATTTCATTTACCAACACGTTTGCATTGCGTACTAAGCTGTATTAACATTGTGGGCTTTTGAATGACGGACTAGACGCTTGTATTTTGATTTAGTGTATATTCAACACATCATTCCTTGTTATCATTTGGTTCTAAATGTCTGAAATGGTGTTGGCTAAACCATAGGTTCACATCACATCATTGATTTTATAGACGACGAGTAGAAATCTATTTTGTATCTATTTTGCCATTCATAGAGATATAAATGCCTAATCCGATTGAGTTACTGTGGTTGATAGAAATATACTTGGACACAAATATCTTGACTGCAGAATAACTTTCTGTCTTAGATATCTGCCGACACTGAGCATTGTCTTGTATCATACTCTGTTTTCGAGTGTATACTTTCGGTGACGCGTTCTTGCAAAAATGTATTTCGATTATCGAAAAACCGAAATTATATATCGTTATATATTATACGTTTGCTTTTGCCTTGTCAAAGAGAGTAAAAAAATATAGTCTTTCTCCTGATTAACTAATCTCGGTGATATTTGGCGAGCTGAGTAGGACTGGATCGACGTCATTCAAAAAACTATATCAACTGATTTAGTGTACTTTTAGAAAATCAATCTCGGCTAAAATTGACTCTACGCGCAATTAGTTAATAAGAGGTTGAAATGTGTTGTAATAATGAAACACTTGGCAACGTTTTAGTTTGGGAATTGACCTATCATGGCCCAGAGGTTCCCCATTTTGACGCATGGTAGATCTCAGTATCTCTAATGAAGTAAATGTTAATTTTTCAAATTTGCTAGCTATACATCATAGTTCAACATTTCCAAATCTGGGACATATATGACAAATTTGAGACTGGTATTTTGGATATCAGCATAATATGCATAGACTAGCACCGGAAATAATATCTAATGTTGAAGACGGACTAATAAAATGAACATGGCAGTTTTTATCTCTCAGAGGACCCTGTATCCATGAATTCGCTTCTTATTAACGTGGAAATCTATTTCTGTTTTGTGTCGACTCACCAGGCGCTGTTTCTGCTTCGCGTTGACTCTTGTTACATATTAATGTGCCCTGCGTCTTTTTTTTTTGATGTGTGTCACGTTTTAACATAAAATCTCAGCACACTTTCTAATTCTCAATCCACCATTGTTTTCGCATTTCTATTTCGTTTTGATTTCGTTGAATTTCACAGCACACGATAATACCGGAGTTTATCAGAGAATACTATATATGATCATTTGAAGAACCAGAGATAACAGGTGTGTATTGGTGATAGCGGATCCATTAACATAAAGGGATCAGGGCATAAATTAATTTCGAAAATGCTTCAAGCACAATGCACCTGATTGCCTCACAGTCGCTTGGTTAGCAGTGAGTGTCTTCGTCGATGTTGTTGTTGTTGTTCATATCTTTTTTTTATTTTTTTATCAAGAATATAATTATTTGTCACGTTTTCATATAACACAATGACAGTAGATATCATAAAAATGCGTTCTATACGACCTCACAGATCTACATACTCTTCCCCTACTATATCCTTATCTATAATGACAAATATATAGCAGAGGAAGGGAATGTAGATCGGTGTAGATCGTATAGAACGCATTTTTATTATATCCACTGCCATTGTGTTATATGAAAACGTGAGAAATTTTCTTGATAACTACAACATCGACCAAGACACCCACTGCTAACCAAGCCACTGTGGATTGCCTTGTGTGTTTGTAGATATCAGATATCCTAACAGGAAAAAATGCTGACCTATAAAGAAATGGAAACAAATCGTTCCATCTCAGTTTCAAGTACATTCTAACTCAATCTAATTAAAATTATATCATATCTGCTTCCCTATCTGGATAAATCGCTGTATATCCAAATCGGGGAGCAGATAGGATATAATTCTAATTAGGTTGATTCTAACTATTGGTACTTTCATTGCTGACAGTGACGGACAAATGGATATATGCTATGAGTGTCCATGGTGATAATTAGTCAAAGTTACCACTAAGAATCGGCCCGAGAAGAGAGAATGAGGGGGCTTGACAGATGGAAATATTATGTGATACTTCTGTAGTTTGGAAAAAGAAGGTATATCGTTTAATAAGAATGTGGGGATTATACAGTGTATATGTGACCCTGTTAAGAGGGATCATGTGTAGGGCGGGTTGGCGAAAACGGGTTGCACGGCGTGTTCGCACGACCTGTGCCCATCGCAGTGCGATGGAGTGCCCAAGTACATCCATCCATCCAATCATATGCTGACTCAAGTAATATGCAGAAGTGAAAACATATTTGCTTTTGTGTTACCTGGTATACACAGCTAGATCATGATAGTGTCAATCTCGTTATCATCCACATTGATTCATTGGTATCATTCGATGCCAATTGTTTGTTTATCATATCGAGACCCTCTTATATTTCCAACAATTGTCTGTATTCTAGATTTTTTCAATGCTAGATCTTCCTAATATATGAGGTTTTCCGAATATAGCCGTCTTTATATCCGATGACACAACAATAATTTTACCTGCCACAAGACTCGTAACCTCGTGGATTCAGTGAAACTGGCACACAGGCTTTATACATCATAAATGTTTCTAGTGTCTATGTTATTAGCAAACTAGTGGACATTTCCCCCGTACCCTTGCCATAATAAGTATAATATCAAGAGCATGGATGTTTCCTCTGCACACATGGTCACTATAGGTCACCACTTCAAACGCGAATGCCAGAAGTGTGGGGTTGAGAGATGTTCATGCAGACAAAAGCAACGACAGAACTAATGCACCTTGTTTCAGATCTAATGTTCATGGTCTCTACATTTTATAACTTTAATCACGTTGTCCGTCTGAAGAAATATCGTCAAGGGGTCGGTTTGACATTAAGGCGGTTGGATTGGGCAGAAATAGATCCTGGGTGATGCTAGCATACTTCCTCTAGTTTACATGAGAAAAGAACTATGCATATGCACTGTTAGATATAAGAAAGAAGTGGAATCAGGATTGAATCGAAATTCCTACTAGAATATAGTTGAAAGCTTGACAGTGAAATGACTGTGTGTCATATCCCAAATAAACAGAATAAAATATATCATGAAATCTAAGATTGAGGAGAGATGCAGGAAATTTATAAATCTGAGAATCAACCTCAGGACTGTTATGGATGACGAACAAAGTTCATACCAATGGTTGGCTGACACTATATATACTCCAAGTTAAACCTTAGACAATACTCTCTTGCCCCGATAACAGCGACAGATGCATTGACAAGTGAGTTAACGCATGAACTACGGTTAGCTCCCCTGGCCTCTTCTCAATCTCTTCAACCTAGGGCGGGGTTTTAACTAACGGTAACTGATGTAAATATGATGAATAAATTTTCCCTACTATTCCAAGACAGGACCAAATAAGGTTACATTTATGATAATTTGGACAACTTCATGTCGGAAATGGTCCAGTTATCAGCGATTAAAAATATTTCTTGGGTTAAAGAGATAGCCGAGCACTCCGATGAACGAACCAGAACTCATGCGGTCAGCCACGTGCTAATGCACCGCCCGCTGCTTTCGGGTCAAGATAGTAATGTCCAAGGATTAATCTGGATTATAGTGTAAATTCCGGATTTTGAGGGTAAAGGCATGTTTGCAAATGAAATATCAGCTTTGGGTCAATGATTCAAAGAAAAACCTTCTCTAACATTCAGGGTTTCCTAATGTTGTCAGTGTCATAACATTATAAATTGAATTCCTAACACATTTAACGATACTTTCGAGGGAGGACACGGCAATCAATATACTGATGTTCGCGCTCATTCTGTGAAAGCGTAACAGTTCTTCCGCGTGATTCAATCATTACGCCGAGAGTATAACTCGGGCAGTGGAATCTGGCTTGAGTACTTTGTCACATAGCCGGCAATCAATAAAAAAAATGATCTGTTGAAGTAGACTATTTTTAGAAACTGAATTTCAGATGAATTAATATACTGTACGAAGACTTTGATTTTGACCGTAACAATGAAACAGTTAGTCTCTATGTAACTCCGACAACTACAGCCTCTGGGAGTGAAAATAAATTGAATTGGCATGGGCAATAGCTGGGATGTGTTATGGAACAATACATGATATGATTGTACTGGATATATCTTGGCACTACAGTATGGAGCGCTGATGCATTCAGGTAACATTGCGTATGCCCTTTCATCTCACATCTGTATCATCAAACATTATGGCTCTCTTGATCGTTAATATATTTTCATCTTCAAGGCAATGTGCACTTTAACATATAACCAGGTAGTGCTGCCATAATGGTAAATGTAGCAATGGTCGAAGTTCCATCACACGATCCGAGAAAATAGATATTTTAGTAAGTGTAGGAAATATTTTATGTGTTGGCAATACAAGCGTCTAGTCCGTCATTCGATATTCAACCGTGGATCATTAATGAATTTCCGCGTCCATAATCCAAATACCTTATTCATATACCATCATCACCAAATTAAAAAAAAACCAACATATTATACCTTAACATAGGCTGGTAAGAGATGGAGAAGCGGCATCAGTTTTCAATGATGCCGGAAAGATATCATGATGTTCCAAAAATATCAAATACTTATTGCTGATCAGTATTCTTAATCCATATGATTTTCCTTGTAAAGTCGTAAATCTTTTCAACATGGATGACGAACTTAATAATGATGATCACAACGGGGATATTCGTCCTGAATCAGATCGTTTATTGGTGTGGAAATATGTTCCAATTTCACGCCGAATGAACAAAGTGATTGTCAAAGTAATTAGACGATTCACCCTCGAGGTGAATTGAGATTGAAAAGCTGAGTCAAAGAGCTATCTGAGGGAGTTTTCTTGATGGAACCTTAGCGCTTAGCTCTTAATGGGTATCATGGCAGCATTTCTCATTCGTGAACGTTATCCTGAATCAAAGATGCATGTCCTTCCGTGGAGTTCAGTTGAGGCATTTGCAAGGCAAGGCTGATGCGACATACAAATGGTTACCATATTACGAATGACAAATTACAATGTAGCGATAGCGTAAAGATACACAATTAAGATAAACTGCCATTCAGCAATATGCTTACTTAGATCTTGTGCAAAACGATTTCCTTCAGCAGGAGTTGACGATATTGCCTAAGGGGGAATCTTTACATCAGGATAGCATGCCATCATAGTACATTAGGATTATCCATTACAACTTCGTTTTGTTTGTTGACGTTGAAATATGTTCCATTTTGGTGTCAAACAAGCAAAGTGATTGCCAAAGTAATTCGTCAATTTACGCCTGTAGATGTTGCTGTAGTCGAGCGAAATGACGGTATTTGCAGATTACGACACAAAAGGTACCAGTCTATAGATATTCGCAATGGCGTAAAAGGGATAGTTAGTTGTATGAACACTGAAAATCGATAACTGTCGTGTGCTGCTGCGTGGAAATCAGAGATGGAAAGTGTTCTTTTATCGCATATAATTGTAAAAGCAACAGATATTCCGACATTCTGATAAATGAGCTTTAAAATTTGAATTTTTCGTGAGTATAACACTCAAATTGGTTACCCGATCCACACGAAGAAGAGAAGATGCATCAACAGTGATCATTGTGTGTAATGGTTTGTAATACTGACGTGAATTTCGTTATTATAATTTTTTTTCATCATTTTTAATTTGTAAAATGGTATTTGATCTGTTTATTTATACATGCTATAGCGATTTATCTGGAGTATTTCCGGATATCTACCCATCTACGGCAAGGCAAGAAGTAAATATTCACGGATTGCCTGGTATTGCCTGGGGGAAATGACCGAAATGTGACGTTCCTTAGTCAGCGATGCAATAAAATTCCCCATAATAGACAAAAGGTACCAAATCCGATTATAAAAAAAAATCTTTAGTGACCAATACTATTCCATGTAGGACTTTGCCCAGCGCATGACCAAACTTTTCCATTTGTCGTGTTTGCTAAATCAAAGAACGGCATTGTCTGTTTTAACGTGCAGCTCCGAGCCATGACAGCTCATTCCTGTATTAGAGAACATTCAAATTAAGGCAATGAAGGCTGGATGTTTAAATAGCTTATAGGAATGGTGTACTCATTCCATTACCCCTAGGGCGATCCTAATCCTGAAATTGATTCCAGCCTACATTAAAGCATAACCAGCCAGTGGCCAGTATTTCAAACATCCAATGGACAGTTGCAATGGACATGTTAGTGATGTTCGGTAACCTGTCAACATGTTATCATTTCACACAGAGCTCACAGAGTAATTGAACATGTATTAAGCATTTAACCCTCGAGGTAACTTCAGAGCGAATTTGGAAGTGCAGAGAGATTCGGAAACCAACAAAGAGTATGTTGTTCGGTATTGAACAACAGTCTCCAGTCTGTCAAAATCTGTTTATCGAGATGAAAATTTGTAATCAACAGCAAGTTCTTTTATCCAGAAGAATATCGAAGGAATCAACATCACTGGGCATGGGACGATCCGCCACAGGTGGGGGAGATAAGTTCACATTTATATAATATTAATGAAAAACTTTTGTGCATATAATCACAATTGAGTTGATGGTGGTTGTGTTATCAAACCCCTATTCTGTGATCTGTTTGCGTCATATATAAAGTTCCCAATGGTGATTTATTTATTCATTTACTGACCCGTTACTAAGACTTCAGAGAATACAAACAGGGTGCTACGAGGGAACGATTAATTTCCTCTACATGATGGCAGTACATGGCTAGTTACACATGTCCAGCTAATCATATCTTAGTTAGTTATATAGTCACTATATTGCCGAAATATTGCTGAACGCGACGTTAAACCTTAACTCACTCACTCACAAGTAGGGTGTAGTTAAAAAACGCTTAGTGGTATATTCAGGGCTTACAAAATACATATCAGAGCAAATTTCAGCATTTTGATTGGTTAATTACCTTGCACATAAGGCATATTCCAAAGTCACAGTTGGTCACAGTTATATGGATTACGAGCCTTTAATATTTTCTGTATACCAACGTTGACAAGGACGGGCGTGGCAGCTATAGAACTCGGATGCGGCCCTTCGCGTTCTCTCACTTTCGATTTTAGCAAGGGGTCGCTGGCACAGGCCCTCAAAACAAGAGTTTTGGGGGGATGTGGGCGGTTGTATTACGGTGAAGTGTCGAAATATGGGGTCTCTATATATAACCTCATGCTTTATATAAAAATACACCAAGGTCTGAAACGCACTTTGAATGAAACGAGAAATATACGGTTTACCTCTAAACAAAATACATCAGCATATTCTACAAGTGTCACTATTCCCGTCGTCAAATTAGTAAATTTGTGCAATTTTTTAACCTTTTCCGGGCGATTCAAAATTCAACGTAACTGTCTGTCTTTCCTGGCACACCGAGATGATGGCCGGCTTCTTTCTCGGTTCTGATTGGTCAGCTGTCAGTGTGCGGCCTCTTTGCCTGAGGCGTGTCGCGACTGACCAATCAGAATTGAGAACGAACCCCATCATTATCTCGCTGTGCCGGGTTGGATGGACAGTTGCGTTGGATTTTGAATCGCCCGGCAAAGGTAAAAAATTGCACAAATTTACTAATTTGACGACGGGAATATATAGAGTGACACTTGTAGAATATGCTGATGTATTTCGTTTGGAGGTAAACCGTATAGTTCTCGTTTCACCCAAAGTGCGTTCAGACCTTGGTGTATTTTTATATAAAGCATGGGGTTATATATATAGAGACCTCATATTTCGACATTTCACCGTAATACCACCGCCCACACCCCCCAAAACTCTTGTTTTGAAAGCCTGTGGTCGCTGGGATATCTTCTCTAATACCATGTCAGAAAGGCACGGAAAATTCGCATAAGAGTTTCAAATAATATTGTAAACAAACAATGGTACATCTAAAGTCAAATTAGCAATGTGTCATAACTCGAAAACTCTTTTGAATGAGAAATAATGTTCAGTGCTTGGGATTTTATGTAAAGAACATCATCATGACTTGCTGACATCATTGCTTGTCTCTTGTAGGACACCATCTTGTGTTTTTTGCTATTTTTATTTCACTCATATTTGGAATTGGTAATAACTGTCATACGTCTTTTTTTATTTGGCGACGAGTGAATGTTGAATGTCGCATCTGACGCTTGCTATTGTCCTCAGGCTGACTGACTGGCCAATGTCGTGTATACGAACGATCCATTTGGGATACTGCAACATTCAGGTTTGCCGGTTACTTGTCGATGGCGGTGGTTCTCTCTTGATATTCCGTCTTCCTCCATCTCGTTGACTGTATGTGACAATATCAGTGAAATAACCTTGACTTTGACATTAACTCCCCCCCCCCCACTCCCCAACACAACATTCAGAAGAATGCATAGTGAAGTCTCTATATCTATAGATTCCGCACCGCGGCATAACATGCGAATATCTTGACACCAAGCTCCCATGAGATCAGAACCTTTTTGCGACGAATTCGCCCCGTTTATATAATTAGGCTCAATAAAGAAGTGAGAGCCATGTGAGCGCATGGGCACCAGTTTGATTCTGATGACTTGATACTGAGCTCGACTGTCGCCTGCTTCACAGACACCATAGGTCTGAGTCACACTAGCCTTTCGAAGTTATTTCGCATTAACACACATAACGCCGCTTAATAATTCGACTAGATATGCAACCATATGCCCAGGTTACAAATGTCCAAATATGAACGTTGAACTGACGATCCAGCTGAGTGACTTTTTTAAAATGCGCAATAATACACTAAAACTGACAACTCAATATCGGATTCGTGTATGGAAAGTAATAAACTCATCATCTCCAGATAAAATAACCAAATCCCTCGTCTGTCGCGATTCTGGTGCACGTGTACCATATATGTATACGCTGTATGGACAGCTTGGATATGATTGTAGAAATATTGCATAACGTCAATGGAGAGACAAACTCACTTTGACATAAATCCAGTCATCTTCAATAGGGCTGTTATGAATAAGCAGACTTGCATCTGTAGTATAAATCTAGAAAAGTTAGCTTTAGTATATATTGTGTTAACAGCATTATCATATAGTCCTAATTTGTCTTAAAACATAGGTCAAGGTCAGTCATGCTCAATAAGATTCAATAAGATAAGACGCATATACAGAGTGGATTCGGAAAGGAAGCTCTAATCCTCCCAAAAATTGCTAACAACATGAAAGCTACATTTAACATATTATTTGACATTGCATATGTTTATGAATTTGGGAAGCTTGCCTATAATCATTCAATGGCATTTTACTAACATCAATAGATATACTTTCGAAATATCTCTGATAGGCCACTCATATTAAATCGGTTTCTTACAATTATTCAGGTAACAGCTATGACCTGAATTTAATAAGGATGGATCCACTCCTTCGGGAGATATTGGGTTAACAACATTAAATAATTTATTTGACTTAGAGAAATGGCTGAAGTTCAGTGAATTTCAATAGGCTTCGGGTCCATTGCCGGCATCACACGTGGTATGAAATTGGAATACAGGCGTCTAGTCTGTCATTCAATATTCAGCCGTTGCCAATTAAAGAATTTCAGCGTCCATTATCCAAAGTCCTAATGACCTAACAGCATTAGTACCACATTTGAAAAGAAACAATCATAGTATAAAAGGAAAGTCGAGCTATTATTTTTCAAGACATATCGTGTTAACAACGATGATGGATAGACGCCCCGACAGACTGGCGGACGGCGAACGACGTTGACGAAGAGAGTACCCCTTTGGCCAAATTTGACCGGGAGCTAACAACTACGTCTTCACTCAATAACTCCGGAAATCCATTATCTCGTTGTATGTTACTTGATACTGAGCTTTCCATAAGTGACAAACCATCACTTGTGGGTGAGAATTTACAGGAATGTCGTTCCAAATTCTCTCCGGATCATCTAAAAGGCTAAATTTCACCAGGCGACAGACATCCATTACCGTGTTGAATTGTTCATCCTTGAAGGATTTGGTTGCTTTGACGAAATAATGGCTTATGGCTTACCGAAATAACGTTATCTAATACCGTTTATGCCGGCGCTAGGGGCCGTGTGGTCATGTCATCCAAGTTGCCACATGAACAGGTACAATAAGCGTACCGGAGATACAACACATATCACGAATCGTTAAATTCTTGGTATGTGCTTTAGAATAAGTTAACTAGAAGACTATACTGTGAAGTCATGTGGCTTTGTCGTTATGTCGGCACCTCTTCCCACTTCCCTTATATGCGTTGTAATTTTTGCCTGTATAAGGCGAGATTCTGCTGGTGAACGTTTCGTCCCCGAGGCCCGCCCCCTGTA
This sequence comes from Hanleya hanleyi, assembly GCA_036873755.1. NCBI lineage: Eukaryota > Metazoa > Mollusca > Polyplacophora > Lepidopleurida > Hanleyidae > Hanleya > Hanleya hanleyi. Next base: position 41,678 of record JAVTVY010011452.1, read on the forward strand.
CAGACCTTTTGGTCTTTGATATATGTTGGCATTGTGGGAAGTTGATGCTGGGTCGCCATCGGGCCTTACAGACTAGTCGTTTGTGTTAAATGCCGTCATTTTCATCTGACCACGATACAGCTCACCAATTCCCAGTGGATGAGTTGTCACAGCGACACAGCTCACCAATTACCAATATACGAGTTGTCAGAGCATTTCCATCATAGCGCTCTAGATTTGTATCTAATACCGCTTATGCCGGTACTAGGGGCCGTGTGGTCATGTCATCCAAGTTGGCACATGAACAGGTACAATAAAAGCGTACCTGATATACAACACATATCACGAATCGTTAGATTCTTGGTATGTGCTTTAGAATAGGTTAACTAGAAAACTATACTGTGAAGTCATGTGGCTCTGTCAGTATGTCGACCATGCGCATTTCTGCTTTACTAACCTTCTCCAAAGAGCATCAAATAGCCCATAGTAATACTAATTCCAGACAATTGAATGGGTTCTTCAAGTGTTAAGCTATCAAGTTTTGTGACTGTTTCTCTGTGGAGTAATTTCATGCCTGACAAGTTGATAGGTGTTCATTGGCCTTCCAGGCATCCTACTTCCGGGTCTCCAAAACATAAATGTTATATTTACTTGTTTTCTCCTGTATAAACCACATAACGATACAATCTAGCTGAAGTGTTTTCCAAATATATATATAAATATCATCTCATATATGTCAGATATTTGCCATCTGGCAAGAAATTGAGATTAACCAGCCTTAAAAGAACGTACAGAATTCTCAACCCCATTAGTCTTCCTGGTTGTTATCGCCAATAGTTATCGTGATTCAGCGACGTTGGAAGTTGGTAAGGTGATGCCACATTTTATTAGTCAGGTGCTTACGCATCTAAAATTAGTACTATAAGTGAAACTGAGTTTTATTATTTGTATTATAAAGACAAAATCGTGAATTATTTATACCCTACCCATGCAGTCAAGCTTGACTTACGTACACATTTATATCCTCATGCATGAACAAAATTTGTTTACAACAAAAATGTCTGACAACGTGCGCATAGTGTCTATGAAATGTCAAGGATTGGCCGATAAAATGGCAGATGTCTTTGAATATTTAAAAAAAGAAACCCTAATCTATCGTTTCATTACAGACTACCCACGGCGATACAAAATATCGGGACATAACAAAGCAGGGTAAACTCATTCTCATCAGGGGTTAGAATATTAATGAACAATAATTTATCCAAACAATCAAATAGAAAACGTCTCACAAGGTAATTATATTAGTATAGATATAGAAATCTCCGAAGTACCGGTTACGCTTGCCAACGTGTATGAGCCCAACACAGACAAACCGTAATTCTGCAACACAATAGATAGGAAAATACAGGAAATCGGCAATTCCCCAGTCCTTTTTTGTGGATATTTGTGAATTTAGTTCTGTATCCATCACTCGATACTGATAATTATAAACAGATGAATAACCCCAACGCTTGCCAAACTGTATACCGAACATCATAAATGACAGTGTCTATGTGGATGTTTTGGGTACTACGCACGAATATGAACGAAAATATACCTGGAGACATACCGTAGAAGGCAAGCTAGACTTTTTCAATTTAGCAACTACGTCGTGATCGCAACAGGATATAAAAAAATAGATCATTCAGCAATTACATTAGAATGGAGGTTCACAAATTCAGTAAGGGCAGAAAGAGGGTATTGGAAATTGAATTGTTCGTTAGTAAAAGAAAATAATTTTTTTTATATGGACAAATCACTAATTAACCAAAATAACGATGAATATTCTCCACTTTACTTTTTTACTTTATAATCTCGACAGCCTTCTTCATTTTGCTCAGCGAGATTTACAATTCGCTACAGCCTTCCTAATATTGCTAAGCATTTGTTTTGGACACGTTAAACACATGCATTCAGTATATGGAAAAAATGACAACGGTCCAGGACTGGACGGCTTTCCCTCGGAATTCTGTAAATTATTTTGGAAGGATATAGGACATTTCAGTTTTAGATCAATAAACCCCGAAGTCCAAAGCGGGAACTATCCACAACTCGGAAACAAGGCGTGATAACGTAACTTATAAATTAATCAGTGTATTGCGAATAGATTAAAGATCATACTTCATAAATTAGTAAACGAAGATCAGAAGGGATTTATCTCAGGCAGGATATATTGGAGAAAATATACTAATTTTATATGACCTAATCTTTGAAATAAAACTATAAAGAAATACGTGGTTTATTATTATCTGTTGACTTTCACTGGATTCACTGTATTTGAAGGAGACTGCAGATAGCCCTACAGGCACATCATATTTAGACCTATATCTCTATTAAAATGAAGCGAGCCTTCTTTCTCGTCGACTTTATGACAAAAGAGATGATTACAATTTCGACATCGTAGATTATCGAAGACGATACTGTGAAGTCATGTGGCTCTGTCAGTATGTCGGCACCTCTTCCCACTTCCCTTATATGCGTTGTAATCCCTTTATGGGCAGTAATATTCCAGTGGGACCTGCATATGGCGAATACATATCTCGCCTAATAGCATTTGCTAGAGGCTGTGTTAAATGTGACGATTTTAACAAAACTGTGTTGCAGAAACTTATGAAACACGGCTATACCACCAAGCACCTCCACTCAAAGTTTCTCAAATTTGACGATACATATTGCACGCGGATAAAAATATTAATGAAATAAATATTGACGAAACCGAGTTCAAGATCAGTCAATAAAAAATGTATTTTTCATTAGAGATATTCAGTCCTCAAGAAAATATATTTTGAAAAAGAAAGCAGTTTGGATAGGATCTCTACCTGGTTCGGATTTAAAGATATACGCCCAAATAAAGTTTGACTTTACTGTATTGGGTATCAACTTCACAGTTAATCTGTGAAATAAAATATCTTGCCTAATTGAACGACTTGAAGAAAGAATTATGAAGATGGAGGCTCAGAAATCTGACACTATTGGAAAAAATACAATTATAAAATCATTTGCCCTTTCAAACTTATACGCCCTTTCCTTGCCTTGCGCTACCCACCTGAAGACGTGATAAAAGATATCAACTCATAATTGTGCACATTTTAATGAAGAGAAATGGTCCAGATGGAATTAAAAGAATTATACTGACACGGTACTACAAGTTCGTAGACTTGATAATGATCAATATCATACCATTCATTCAGTCTCACAAGATCTCCTGAATGGGACGTCTAATATTTAAGAGTCCAATGAAAACAACTATTTGAATCGAGAACAATATGCGAAATTTATCTTTACTATCAGTACATGTATAGAATGCAAATGTCGAGTGACGATTCACGAGTAGGGCGGAAGACGTGTTATCGCGGACGATCTTCTGATATAACCCAAGGTGTCAATGTGACCCATAACGTCTCATCAGATCTCGCAATAAGAGGACTATGACGCAACTCGATAAAGAGCCACCTAAAACGAATTCTTGATTTTATGAAACTAGCTTTAGTCGGTTAGCTTAGTTGTACAGATGAATCTAACTCGCCATTCACCATAGAATTCAGGTCACAGCTCAATTAAACGCAACATTAAAAGGTGATGGAAAACGATGCCGATGTACTGACGAGAAGTCAACTGACACCACAGATAAATAAAATATACTGACTGCATATTTCTAAAAACATCACAATAACCAAAAATTATACTTTTTTACTGTTAATGTTCATGTGAACATATTGAATGGCATGACCACACGGCCCCTAACACAGGCTTGAGCGGTATTAGACCACACGGCCCCTAACACAGGCTTGAGCGGTATTAGACCACACGGCCCCTAACACAGGCTTGAGCGGTATTAGACCACACGGCCCCTAACACAGGCTTGAGCGGTATTAGACCACACGGCCCCTAACACAGGCTTGAGCGGTATTAGACCACACGGCCCCTAACACAGGCTTGAGCGGTATTAGACCACACGGCCCCTAACACAGGCTTGAGCGGTATTAGACCACACGGCCCCTAACACAGGCTTGAGCGGTATTAGACCACACGGCCCCTAACACAGGCTTGAGCGATATTAGACCACACGGCCCCTAACACAGGCTTGAGCGGTATTAGACCACACGGCCCCTAACACAGGCTTGAGCGGTATTAGACCACACGGCCCCTAACACAGGCTTGAGCGGTATGACCACACGGCCCCTAACACAGGCTTGAGCGGTATTAGACCACACGGCCCCAATAAGCCAGGCTTGAGCGGTATTAGACCACACGGCCCTAACAGCAGTTTTTGAGCGGTATTAGACCACACGGCCCCTAACACAGGCTTGAGCGGTATTAGACCACACGGCCCCTAACACAGGCTTGAGCGGTATTAGACCACACGGCCCCTAACACAGGCTTGAGCGGTATTAGGACCACACGGCCCCTAACACAGGCTTGAGCGGTATTAGACCACACGGCCCCTAACACAGGCTTGAGCGGTATTAGACCACACGGCCCCTAACACAGGCTTGAGCGGTATTAGACAACACGGCCCCTAACACAGGCTTGAGCGGTATTAGAATCTCTCCACGGCCCCTAACACAGGCTTGAGCGGCAGGCTAGACCACAGGTCTCCTTAACACAGGCTTGAGCGGTATTAGACCACACGGCCCCTAACACAGGCTTGAGCGGTATTAGACCACAATTTTGCCCCTAACACAGGCTTGAGCGGTATACCACACGGCCCCTAACACAGGCTTGAGCGGTATTAGACCACACGGCCCCTAACACAGGCTTGAGCGGCATGACCACACGGCCTCTAACACAGGCTTGAGCGGTATTAGACCACACGGCTCTAACACAGGCTTGAGCGGTATTAGACCACACGGCCCCTAACACAGGCTTGAGCGGTATTAGACCACACGGCCCCTAACACAGGCTTGAGCGGTATTAGACCACACGGCCCCTAACACAGGCTTGAGCGGTATTAGACCACACGGCCCCTAACACAGGCTTGAGCGGTATTAGACCACACGGCCCCTAACACAGGCTTGAGCGGTATTAGACCACACGGCCCCTAACACAGGCTTGAGCGGTATTAGATACGGATATTTTAGAGCGACGATCTGAAAGCCCTATCAAGTCATGTGTTGAAAAATGATGAACTATGTGACCGCAAGACGGTGAAAAATGGCCCAAACGAGTGAGTATTCATTTGAATGCAAGCTCGTTATTCAGAACAAATACATGTGAGGCCCGATGTCGACCAAGCGCTTCATTCTTCACCATGTTTACAAGTCAAGTGAAAGTACTGATGTCAAGGTTTCCGTTGATCCATAAACATAAAAGTCTGAATACCTAGACCTGACCTCTTCTGCATTGCTATAATTTGTAATGCAATTATGTAACAATGTATAGATTACTGGACGCAGGAGTGTAGCTAGTCCGATATGCCGCCCCTACAAGATATTTAAAATACTTGTTTCTATTGAATGTAAATACATTCAACAGAAATCAGTATAATAAATATTTTGTAAGGGCTGCATGTCGGACTAGAGTCTGGCCAACTTTGTTGAATCTGGTAAATTATGAACTGTTTGTCAATACTCGGTGTATGCTAATCAAGAGAAACATTCATTTTGAGGAGTACGTATTCTCCTATTCAAGGGTCAAATTGTAAGATTTTACATCTGGCATCTACAATATACCTTATACCAAATGAGATAAAGCAAGATAATCAACTCCAAGATTGTCATCTTCAAGATCTTCAACTCCAACATTTCCAACTCCAAGATATTCAACTCCCAAGATTTCCCAGCTCAAGACAAATGTGAATTTGAGTACAAAACTCTCAATTCCAATGCCGAGAACAGGAACAAAATGTGTAGGTCTACTCGCAGCTTCAAAATATTTTTTTCAAAAAGAGCATGCACCCCCGACTCAGAAGAAATGATCAGATGATGCCTAAGATTCTAGAATAGATGGACCTGTTTAATCTTCTCGAAGTAAAAAACAATAGCACAGTCGTCAACAATACAAAAAATTATAAAACATAGCAGAAAATATCGCAGAAAGATTCGTGAAATTATCCGATGAATTACAACAACTCGTGTTGCTATAGTTCCCTGTGAAATATTTGATAATATCATGCCTAGACTGTAATTTTATAGACTTCATATAATCCCCGTTACAGCGTATCTAAAATTCGATAGTTAGTTTGCTGTTCCCCAACTTCTTTCGTACTTGGAAGATATGGCGGCATCTCGATGAAATTTATACCCTGTTTCCAGGTCACACATTGACATCAAGAACTCGCTGGTCGTTTGCTCGCTGGCCGTTTGAACGAGTATTGAACGACTTAGGGAATAGGGAAAGACGATTCACCGCCGATGAATAGTAAATACCCGGTACATACAAACCATAATCCCATTTAAACTTGACCTAAAGATATTGGTAGGACAATCTATCACTATTTCTCACTTGGAATATCACGATATCTACAATTCAGAAAATTGGTGTGGATAAATATCAGCTGTGACTGTTCAAAAACATGATCGATGTTGATAGAAGATACAAGATACAAATATTGATTTAAAGTCGAAACTGGTACAAAAATATAAACATTAGCACAGATGGCTATTTGTCGACTATAAAACAAGGTAATAAATAGAATTTACATGTATAGTAATAAATAATATCACAGTCTATGAATGGACTTATGCCTTGCCCATCTGGCATTTACACTCGATCCTCTGAAATGATTTTAATTTAGCTTTAAAAATATTTAGGGAAGATGACGTACGGGTTTCCATTGGTAAACTATTCCATAGTTTCGGGCCATAATTGCGTAGTGAGTGTATTCCAAATCTCGTCGATTTCACCCGAGGTACATGAAGTTTTCTATGATCTCTTAAGAAGTATTTATTTTCTTATAACTGAAATACATCTTTCATATAAGGGGCATTTGTTTCATTTAAAGTTTTGTAAATCTCTACCAGAATGGTCTTCTCTCTGCTTATCCCAAGTGTGGATATTTCCGCTTTTTCTAGTAGTATTTCATAAGAGGATTCATAATCTTTAAACACCAATTTTTGGATATTTTCCAGAGATCTTTTTTCTTTTTGCCGACAATGATGCCAGACAGGCGAACAGTAATTGAAATATGACAATATAATGCAGTGAAAAGTATTCATTCTTGCAGACTCAGTTAAATATAAAGACAATAGCTCCTAAAGACCTGTTTGCCTTGGCTTTTAAATGTATATGGCAGCTAAATTTAAGCAGGTGATCAAAAATAGTCTTTAACAGAGTGATTTTATTTTGACTTTGAAGTTCCAAGTTACCAACGTTTAATACAAGCGACTGCAGTTCTCTATCAGGGCTGATAATGAAGAACTGAAACTTATCAGGATTAGCTAACTATTAGCTAACATATAATTACTTTCAAACCATCTGGGAGTATTTTCAGTTTCACATTCAAGGATGACAGTTAGTTCTGTTACAGATTGTTTGTGTTCTGATAAAGAATTGTCATCGGCATAATTCGTTTTTAGTATTCTAGAAGTCGTTAAAAGAAAATCGTTTAAAAATACATTAAAACAGTTAGGGCCTAAAATCGAACTACTCAAGTAGTCGCTCAATAAGTTTGTAGCACCTTCCGAGAATCCATATGCTGAAAAGTTAGCAATAAGTAGCCTATGTGATAAGGCGTCGCACGCTTTAGACAAATCCATACATACAGCCCTACATATTCTTTATTGTCTAGAGCGGTCTTCCAAGATTCAAGTAAATGTATAAGAGTTGTCTGACAACTATGCTCTGTCCTGTATGCCGGCAGAAATGGGATAAATGTTGAAAGTCTCAGTTGAAAAACTTGTGGAAGAAATTTTTCTGTTGGCGGAGATAACCTAAACCACTTTCCTTTTAGGAATACCCCCGTGGGATTTGCCGCGCTAGTTTTTGTCCTCGAATTAAAAATCGGACCCAGAGTCATTCAAATATCCGTGGTTGAAACGCCCCTGGATCAAGCGTTAGCCGTGACGTTGTCCTGAATGTTGACGTCATCAGCCACGTCATTCTACAGGCAACATGGCGGCGCCCACGTCGACCTCAGAGCAGAAACATGGCTTCACAAATTGTAATAAAAGCAATAGATTATCGCTCTCAACGACAGTAAAATATTTGGTTATATTTCTTTCAGGGTCTAACCTTTGTAATAGGAATCTATATAAAATAAGGTAAATACTCCTTTAAGCATGCGTTTTTGTGGGTCGTCATGGGCGCCTTTTTGAAAGTACCGATGACGTTTTGAATCAAACAAACGAGCTGTATAATCCTGAGTTTCCTGAGAATATCATGAAATGGAGACAGATTGGATTGTGATGCTATGATAAGCTCTTCCTCAAGCACATTTCATCTGATGTGTACACAACATGGCTTGTTACCAATGGCAATATCTCATTCATAGCAGACGGAATCTGCTGGTGCCCTTATGGATTTGACTAAATTCTATTTGAATTACTTGAAAATAAGGGAATGTCGTTATAGAGATATCCCACAAATGGTTTCAACTTAGTGGTTTCAATTTGGGGATGGGTGAATGGTTTATAGGGTCACAGAATCAATGCAGCAATCTGACGGTTTAATATTTTTCACTTCTAAGATTTGTTAGTTAGGTGCACCACATAAAAACATTAAAAAAACTTGAAAATTTCTCTCGAGAAACGATTGCTAAAAAACTTACTATGTTTTGCAAATTCCAGCTTATGCCCAAGCAATTTCTTTTCAGGGTCGACGTATATGTTTTGAGCGAAATATATCCAAAAGCATATGAAGTATACGTCATTCCCTGTATAGATATTTTATATCTATCTATATCTAGATGCAAATCTTGGTTTAATAGTACTGAAGTAACATGTGAATCGCGTTGGTCGGCACAAAATATTGTGCTTATGTGACGAGTTCAATCACGTTCAAACCATTACTACAGAAACCTGTTAAGTTCTTATAGGTTGGCATCTTCACTCATGGTTTCTTGAGTTTGGTTATTAATACCATTCATCTTTTAAAATACTATAGCAGGCAAGTCCCTCGCATTACGTTTCGTATTGTAACTAATCCGGAGCCGAAGGGATCGTTTAAGAACCTTGTGTGTTTTACAAATTTCCATCGAGTTTGAATCACATGAAAATCGTGTTGTCTTGCTAGCATCAAGTCCTCGAGACCAGCACGCGCCCATGGTTTGCCAAAGACACAAAGAGTTTGTGAATCTGCTCAAGTTTCGCCAAATTATCAACACAACCGGTATATCCTACTTAAAAGTCTGAGCATTACTGTGTCCAAAATTGACCAATGTGGCCATGAGGAAAGTAGTGAATATCATTCTTGACCGTGTGTATAAACAGAAGGTCATCGCAATCACTTTTTCAGAGGACTACCCTGAAAAATCTGTAGAATCTTGTATCAAAAATAGATTCCATATATAAACAGAGGCTAGTTTTCTTCAATGGAGAAGCAGTTAAAAGTTTTCAATGATGCCGGCACGACATCATGATGTTTCAAAAATATTAAATTATTATCGCTGATCAGTATTCCCAATCCATATGAGTTTCTTTTTAAAGTCGTTATCTAGAGAATGATATATCTCAGTCACACTTTGATTGTGCCTGTTCATATGAACATCATTAGGCTCTTGAAGTAAACGGATGCATACCTTACGCTTCTTAATTAGACACAAGTTACGAGACGTAACGCCATAGATCTTGCACGCTACGCTCGTATTTTGCTATCAGCATGCGATATGTATCGCCAGATTTGAGAAACAATGAACCCTGTTTTATAGGTTTCTGCAACAATGTTTTGTGACGTTGATTATAATCGTCACATTTTAAATGCTACTCTGATATCCCGTGTATGTAGTAGAGTTAAAGAATGCTTTACGGCTTCTGACATATCGGTGATCAGTTTTCTTGAACATCGATATTAATATTGGAATAAGACAGTCAATAAGGTCCTGATGAGGGATTGTAGTATAGAGAGCCAAAAATCCCATATGGATACATGTCTGTACAGTAAGTGACTTTTAATATCAAGTTATTCTGTAAGACATTTTGAGTTTTTCAATATCCACATACATTCAATGCCAGAGTTTTTAGAAAAAGTGGCGTAATATCTTTCCCAAAAAGCTTTTGTCTTCTGAAGGGCCCTCGCCAACAGGCTTGAAAGGAGCTTGGTGATGCAGCTTCTAGAACCAGAAGAGAGAGAGAGAGAGGGAATTAAGGTTTAACGTCGCATTCTAGAACCAGCTATAAATATAGCTTTGTATGGTGATTTATGCGTTTTGGGCGTCCAGTGCTCGTTTTGTGTATCGTTATTAATGGTTGAAAGACAAATAGCTCTTTTCTTGAGAAACGTTTTGTGTTTGTTACATAAATCTTCCAGATTAAATGCAGTTTGGGAGAAGCTAGACGTACTTGATGATGGTATGCTATACTCAATTCCTTAACCAGCACCTGTTATTAGTAATATTTACATATGAATATTATATTACTTTGGGCTTTGTCTGCAGGGACTATGATGAATTTACTCTGGATATTTGCTAGAGCTCCTTGCGAATTGAAGTTTCTCAGTACTTGTTTTGCTTGGTGAAGTGTACTTCTGTCAATATGGCGGATTGCTTCAACGATCTTGCTCTTGCTCCAGCCAAACAGCGAGTACTGTAGGTAAAAATTTTCTCGCTTTGACCGATCAATAACGTACTCTTTCAAACGACATACTTAAAATCTGGATTAAATTCCCTAACGTTGGTCCTCAGGACGAAAGAATAGTCAGACAATATTTAGATTAAATCCACAAAGATCTTATAAAGCCAGTGAAAATCATTGTTCATTGAAGAACAAATAAAGTCAGTTCAGTTATCGACTTCAAAGACAAGATTCCGTTAAAATTTAGAAATAATGTTGTTTAACAATTTAACGGTCCTGGTGCAATTCTATTACATCAGAAAAGAACTGAGCGTTGTCTTGAAACACATCTAAAGGAACATTGTAAAGGCAAGAGCGAAATCCATTTTAATATGTTCAGTTGTGAGCACTTTCAACAGATCAAAGATCTACTAGATTTACTTAATAGTTTAGAAGGTATTCCGTATTGCCCACTGTCCTTAGTTGTTTGTCCAACACTAAATTTATCGACTCCGCGGATCACTGGAATGTTTTGGTTTTTAAACACTCTTTAGATAACGTAATGCGTCCATTCACCATGTCTGTGGTTGCATATTCTTTGTCTCGATAACTAATTACAACACATATAGAGGAAGTGAGAAGAGGTGCCGACATACTGACAGAGCCATATGACTTCACAGTATAGTCTTCTGGTTATCCTATTCTAAAGCACATATACCAAGTATCTAACGATTCGTGATATGTGTTGCATCTGAGGTACGCTTTTAATGTACCTGTTCATGTGGCAACTTAGTTGACATGACCACACGGCCCCTAGCACCGGCATAAGCGGTATTAGATACAAATCTAGAGAGCTATGATGGAAATACTCTGACAACTCGTATAATGGTAATAACCTAATATAATTTAGCATATGCCGTTAATCTGCACCTATTATCCAATCTGCATGAACATAGATTCTCATTCTACCCGTCGTAAGTTATGTTTCTATATCTTTCAATTTAGTTCATATTATTGTGCGGTCCAAGGTACCTTTGTAAAATTTATTGAATATTTTCTAATCGCTTGTCACTGACTGATACTTCAACTCATGAAATTTGAGGTCTTTAAGACGACAGGGCTTGCGCACGTGATCTTTAAGATGTTGTAACGCGTAGTCGTCTCAGACACAGGGATGATCTTCATAAAACCTATACAATAATAGATTCCAAGGTCCGGCTTCTGAGATTTCTCGAAGTGAGAAAAATGAAAGAGGATACAACGAAAACCAAGTTCATGTCTGTTGAATATTAAGCCGATTTATTGTAAATTCCTTCCACCTAATTTAGGAATGACCGGCATCATTTGGGCAGGCAGACTAGCACAACTTCGTCAACATCAGACCATTCTGTAAACAGTCATTTTCGGAACTGGAGATAGCAATAACTATTATCGGAGACATGAGCCTCTGTGAGACCTGATGGTTTAGCCATCAGGGAGACCTGAGTAGTATACAGTCCGCAAGTAGTCGGCAGTCCTCCCCGGATGTAACTCTGACGTCACAATTGGTTGTGTGTAAGCGTGATTCTGATTGGTGGATGGTGGGTGGTGGGGAGGATTGGGGCGTGTGAGAGGGGGCGTGGCCTATGAGGTCACTGGGTTTTTCCCCTATGAGTGCACTTGCACTGGGTTTTTCTTTTATGCAAATGAGGTCATTGGGTTCATTGGGTATATTCAAGATGGCGGCTTGTTTTTGTAGGTTAGGGGTGGTCGGATTCAAGATGGCGGCTTGTTTTTGTAGGTTAGGGGTGGTCGGATTCAAGATGGCGGCTTGTTTTTGTATGTTATGGTGGTCGTATTCAAGATGGCGGCTTGTTTTTGTAGGTTAGGGGTGAAGGTCATTGGGTTCATTGGGTATATTCAAGATGGCGGCTTGTTTTTGTAGGTTAGGGTGGTCGGATTCAAGATGGCGGCTTGTTTTTGTAGGTTAGGGGGTGGTCTGGATTCAAGATGGCGGCTTGTTTTTGTATGTTAGGGTGGTCGTATTCAAGATGGCGGCTTGTTTTTGTAGGTTAGGGGTGAAGGCCATTGGGTTCATTGGGTATATTCTAAGATGGCGGCTTGT
>JAVTVY010011454.1:0-53011 GCA_036873755.1 Hanleya hanleyi
GCAAACACAACATAATGCAATACTAATCCTTAACCGTCGCGATTATCTTTAACCTTTGTTTTTATCAGCTCTCTCTCGATTCTCAAAAGCTTCTCTCTGAACGCTGTACTCTCTTCAATCAACTTTCAATAAAAGTAATAATTTCTCCCTAGTTTCCAATAACATCGACCTGTGATTCAATACTGTTACTATGGAAGACTTCTCCCTGAAATTCTTTGCGCACATGCGCAGTTGTAATAACCCGTCACTGGACAGTAATTTCTCTCTCATCTGTCATAACTTCTCCCTGAAATTTTCAGTTATCTCTCACTGGTCAACAGTAGTTTCTGAACTATTCAGCCTGGGCGATTTTGGTAGGGGTCATTTCGCCCCTTTCCCCATCTGTAAATCTCATCTCAATCCTTAGATTAGAGGTCTTTTAACTTCTAATATATATTTGCTGGTGAAACTCTACCAAAACATGTAGAAAAGCCAAAATGTTCCGCCTTTTGAAATCATAGCGAATCAATGCATTTTTTGGAAGATTTCCAAGTCAGAATTTTGAACTTTTTTATTCATGCAATTTTCCTCGGAAATGTACACAGCCATGAAATAATTAAATGATGGGAAATAAATAGTGCAATCGCGATGTTAATTTTTAGATTGTTTGCGTAAAAAAGCAAAAAAATAAGAACATGACGTCATTTCGAATTCACTCCTGATCCTCGACTGTTTGTCACTGGTCTACAATGATTTCTCCCTCATCTCTAATGCCTTCCTCCCTGAACTTTGGTATGATCTCATTTGGATACAATAATTTTCCCTCATCTCTAATACTTTCCTTCCTGAACTTAGGTATCATCTCACTTGGATACAATAATTTCTTCCCCATCTCTGATTAGTTCCATCACTTGGATACAATAATTTCTCCCTCATTTCTAATAACTGTCTTTCTGAACTTTGGTATCATCTCACTTGGATACAATAATTTCTTCCTCATCTTTGATAAATTCCTTTCTGAACTTTAGTATAATCTCACTTGGATACAATAATTTCTTCATCCTTGATAAATTCCTTCTTGAACATTGGTGTCATCTCACTTTGATACAATAATTTCTTCCTCATCTTTGATAAATTCCTTTCTGAACTTTGGTATCATCTCACTTGGATACAATAATTTCTTCCTCATCTTTGATAAACTCCTTTCTGAACTTTGGTATCATCTCACTTGGATACAATAATTTCTTCCTCATCTCTGATTAGTTTTTTTCTGAACGTTGGTATGATCTCACTTGAATGGAGTAATTTTCCCCTCATCTCTAATAAATTCTGAATTTTCGTATCATCTAGGACACAATATTTTTTCCCTCATATCTTAATAATTTTTTCCCTATAATTTCGTATCATCTCACTCGGACACAATAATTTTTCCCTCATCTCTAATAAATTCCTGAAGTTTAGTATAATCGCACTTGGATACAATAATTTCTTCCTCATCTCTGATTAATTTCTTCCTGAACTTTAGTATCATCTTACTTGAATACAATAATTTCTCCCTCACCTTTGATAACCTCCTTCCTGAACTTTAGTATCATCTCACTTGGATACAATAACTTCTCCCTCACCTTTGATAACCTCCTTCCTGAACTTTAGTATCATCTCACTTGGATACAATAATTACTTCTTCATCTCTAATAAATTCCTCTTCTCTGATTAGTCTTATCTCACTTCTTTCTTCACGAGTTCTCTCTCATCTTTAATAAATTCCTTTCTCATCTCATCTCCCTCGGATACAACAACTTCTAACTTCGATACAATAATTTCTCCCTCATCTATCATACTAATTGCACCGGAAGTGACGTCACCACGGGAAGTGACGTCACCACGGGAAGTGACGTCAACACCGGAAGTGACGTGAACACCGGAAGTGACGTCACACCGAAAATGACGTCACCACCGGAAGTGACCTCATCACCGGAAGCGACCTCATCACCGGAAGTGACCTCATCACCGGAAGTGACCTCATCACCGGAAGTTGATTAATCAGGAGTGACGTCATCATCGGAAGTTGATAAATCGGGAGTCATCACCGGAAGTTGATAAATCAGGAGTGACATCTCCGGAAGTAGATAAATTTGGAGTGACGTCATCTCCGGAGGTTGATAAATCGGGAGTGACGTCACTCGAAGCTGATAAATCGGGAGTGACGTCATCACCCGAAGTTGAGAAATTTGGAGTGACGTCATCACCCGAAGTTGATAAATCTGGAGTGACATCATCACCGAAACTGACATGAGCAACGGATACAATCACATACCTTTTTACCATGCGCGAATACCCAGAATCACAGTGTGAATAATCCAATGGAGGGGAAGCTAACCGTGCCTAGAGTATTCCCTTGCATGTGTGACGTCTTCAGCGGAAGTGACGTCACTTCTGCTACATTATAAACAGGATATCAACATAACTATCCGTGCCGAGAATCCACTGCTCGTGCATGACAGACTTCATCACCGGGAGGGACGTCATCACCGGAAGTGCCGTCACCATCGGAAGTGACTTCATCAGCGGAAGCCACGTCATCCCCAGAAGAGAAGTCATCACCGGATGTGGATAAACCGGGTGTTGATAAACCGGAAATGGCGTTATCACCAGATGTGGATAAACCGTACGTGAAGTCATCTGCAAAAGTAGATAAACCGGATGTGAATAAACCGGAAGTGACGTCTTCGCCGGAAGTGACGTCATCAACGGATTCTGCGTGACAACGGGCGTTGGATGCGTTGAGGCAGATGTGGAGCGTGTTATGACGGTGGGACCAATGACATCACTTTCAAAGGGGAAGTAACTCTACCATGCTACTCCCATGACCAACCCAACAATACAAATATGCCTAAGTTCCGGTATTCAGTGCAGACATACACTCCAGGGTCCACGTGCCTCTCCTAAGGGTTAGTATGTAGGGGTGTAGTCATATCTCAAGGGCGACGTTGTTCTTTCTCTTCTACTGATGACGTCACCAACGACGTCACAAACATGTACGGGAGCTTTATTATGAGATCATGTACATGTACAAATGTACAGTTGGATCAAGAATACCCCTCAAAACTCTCAAACACGCCAATGCCCATACCCGGAATGCCCGCTTTCGTTACTACACTTCGACTGCACAGACGCGCCACGACGTCACTTCTCCTCCACTAAAATCGTCTACACACCAAGATGTTCAATATGACACATCACATGATCCATTTGAACCACGGATGGTCCGCCTCGACCCCAAACTCAGATTTCTGTATATTGCCTAACAGCACATGCGCGGAACAACGTGGGCAAACAAACTCCCAGCTCACATGCCCTCTTTCTATACCACTGCGAGACTGCGCATGAGCAGAATGATGAAACCGAACACGTCTGACGCTGCTCTCTACACGGACATCCTACACGGCCCATTCGGATCAAAACTAGCCCATTTCGTCCCCAAAACGTCCATTCGAGTTCCCTTTTTCCATAGTCCCGGTCTACGCATCCGTGCGATAGTCTTACTTTTACTCCTGAGAAAGTCAATGCTCACCTCAATTACAAACTTGATCTGTCCCGGTGTACACCACTCTCTTCTAATTCATGACTGCCCAAATTACCTGTCAAATTTATTATTATGCGGCTCTTCTGACTTTGATTATGAAATAAATATGTCTGTTTTTGGAATAGTCCAAAAGTTCATCGGAACATCCAAACTTGTTCGTGTTCAAGAACAATCTCAACCGGTGACAGAATAATCTGATCAGATCAATGTTTTACCAGTTGTGTAAATAAAATTTATTTGACCCTTTGTAGAAAGCTAGAATTAAATAAAGTAACGAAATACCCACTTCTACATAAGTAATATCTATAATATATAAAATTCCACCGCCCATCAGCCTCTAACGCATTTTGTCATTTATCAATTTATTGTGTTTTCTCTATATGTAAATTATTATATGTATGTTATCTGAGGAGAGTGCCCCATGGCCTTGTGGCTGTGCATAATCCTCATAAAATTAATTGATTGAAATTGTAGTTTAAGGGCCGCTTCTCATTCGGATTTTGCGGCCCATCAACTCAATGTTTTATTTGAATTTCGCGGTACATTTCTTTGTTTTTTGAATATCTTTTCCAGCGCTAAGTATATAAATAAATGAATAAATAAATAAATAAATAAATAACAATGAGAGATTAGTAGGAGATATAAATAGAAGTAAATAAGAATCGCTATGTACAAGTTCGTAAGTCTCTTTCTGGTTTTTGGTTAAGTTATACTGGTAAATATGAGTTCACTGTAATCGCGTGGATGATTTATTTGTCTTGGTAACCCTTTGTACGCACAAAGCCGTCCAGAAAAAACTGGGAGAACCATGGGCGTCTTCAGGATTCTTCGAGGCGAATTCCCTAACGACGCCCTTGGGAACAGTGTTGGTCCTTCCAGAAATCTGTGCCTGTAACTATTGCTTGGAGTGCGTATTGGGGTACAGAACGGCAGATCTACGTCCTATATTGCGTGAAAGTCAAAGGATCATATTCTGTGTTGAGGCGTCATTTCGGTGACATCTAAGGGGTAGCGTGTCTGGTGTGGTAAATAGACTGGGACTATTGGAAAAGGGGTATTTGAATGGACGTTTTGGAGACGAAATGGGCTATCTTTGATTCCAATGAGCCGTGTAGGGTGTCCGTGTAGGGAGCAGCGTCCGACTGGCGTGGTGATCTTGTTCGGTGTCGTCATTCTGATCATGCGCAGTCTCGCAGTGGTATAGAAAGAGGGTATGTGAGGTGGGAGTTTGTCTGCCGAGGTGCGCATGTGCAGTTAGGCAATATTACCGAAAGCGGGCATCTGAGATGAGAGTTTGGTGTCGAGGCGGTTCATCCGTGGTCCAAATGGATCGTCTGAGGTGTCATATTGAACACCTTGGTGTGTAGACGACTTTTGTTGAGGGGAAGTGACCCCATGGCGCGCTTGTGCAGTCGAAGTGTACCGGTAATAGCGAAATCGGACATTTCGGGTATGGGCATTGCCGTGTTTGAGCGTTTTGTGGGGTAATCTTGATCCAACTGTACATGTATATGATCTCACGATGAAGTTCCCGTGCATGGCTGTGACGTCGTTGGTGACGTCATCGGTAGAAGAGAAAGAACAATGTCGCCCTTGAGACATGACTATATCCCTATACACTAACCCATAGGGGCGACTCGTGGACCCTGGAGTGTATGTCTGCTCTGAATACCTCAACTCAGGCATACTGGTATTGTTGGGTTGGTCATGAGAGTAGCATGGTAGAGTTACCTCCCCTTTGAAAGTGACCTCATTGGTCCCACCGTCATAACACGCTCCACATCTGCCTCAACGCATCCAACGCCCTCATCGTCCTCACGCAGTATCCGTTGATGACATCACTTCCGATGAAGACGTCACTTCCGGTTCATCCACTTTTGCAGATGACTTCACTTACGATTTATCCACATTCGGTGATGACGTCACTTCCGGGGATGACGTTACTTCCGCTGATGACAAGGGCAGCGGATTCTGAGCACGGGTAGCTGTGTTGATATCCTGTTTATAATGTAGCAGAAGTGACGTCATTCCGGTTATGACGTCACACATGCAAAGGCAAATTCTGGGCACGGGTAGCCTCCCGCTATTGAGTTATTCACATTGTGATTCTGGATATTCGCGCATGGGACACGATAACAATAAGGTATGAGATTACATCCGGTGATGACGTCCCATCCGGTCAGAAGTGATCGTATCAGATTGTAACACAGGAAGGAAGTTATCAGAGATGAAAAAGAAATTATTGTATCCGAGCGAGAAGTTCAGAAAGGAATTTATTAGAGATGAATTTTATTAATTAATTTATTAAATTATTAGAGATGAGGAAGAGACCCAAATGAGATAATAAAGGAAGGAAGTTATCAGAAGTGAAAAAGAAATTATTGAGTGTGAGTGAGATGATACGAAAGTTCGGGAAGGAAGTTATCAATGATGAGGAAGAAATTATTGTATCCAAGTGAGATAATACAGGAAGGAAGTTATAAGAGGTGAAGAAGAAATTAATGTGTCCAAGTGAGATGATACCAAAGTCCAGAAAGGAATTTATTAGAAATGAGGAAGGAATTACTGTATCCAACTGACATGATACTAAAGTTTAGGAGCGAAGTTATCAGAGATGAGGGAGAAATTATTTTCAAGTAATATGATACCAAAATTCGGGAAGGAAGTTATTAGAGATGAGGGAGAAGTTATTGTATCCAAGTCAGATGATAGCAAAGTTCATGAAGGAATTATTAGAGATGAGGGAAAAAATATTGTGTCTCACTCCGACGATACGAAAGTTTGGAAAGGAATTTATTAGAAATGAAGGAGAAATTATTATATCCAAGTGAGATGATACCAAAGTTCATGAAGGAAGGTATTAGAGATGAGTGAGAAATTATTATATCCAAGTGAGATGATGATAATGTTCAGGAAGGAAGTTATTAGAGATGAGCCTGAGGGAAACTAATCGAAGATGAGGGAGAAATTATTGTATCCAAGTGAGATGATACCAAAGTTCAGAAAGGAATTTATTAGAAATGAGGGAGAAATTATTATATCCAAGTGAGATGATGGACAATGTTCAGGAAGGAAGTTATTAGAGATGAGCCTGAGGGAAATTATTCTATGCAAGTGAGATGATACCAAAGTTCAGGAAGGTATTAGAGATGAGGGAGAAATTGTTGTATACAAGTGAGATGATACCAAAGTTCAGGAAGGTAATAGAGATGAGGGCGAAATTGTTGTATACAAGTGAGATGAT
Source organism: Hanleya hanleyi (assembly GCA_036873755.1). Lineage (NCBI taxonomy): Eukaryota > Metazoa > Mollusca > Polyplacophora > Lepidopleurida > Hanleyidae > Hanleya > Hanleya hanleyi. The sequence continues at coordinate 6,810 of JAVTVY010011454.1, forward strand.
ACCAAAGTTCAGGAACGAAGGTATTGGAGATGAGGGAGAAATTACTGTTTCCAAGTGAGATGATACTAAAGTTCAAGATGGAACTAATCAGAGATGAAGGCGAAATTGTTGTATCCAAGTGAGATGATACCAAAGTTCAGGAAGGTATTAGAGATGAGGGAGAAATTATTGTATCCAAGATTACATAATCTTAGAGATTATATCCGGTGATGACGTCACATCCGGTGATGACGCCACATCCGGTGATGACATCCTCCATCTTAGATTACATCTCATGCGATACGACAATACTCTGTAAAATATTCAGATTGAAAATTCAATCTATTAGTCTTAGACTGGAATTAGTGTCCAATCTATTCGATTGAATATTTCATCTATTAGATTGAAAATTTCAATCTAGTAGATTTAATGGTCTGTCAACAGATTCATTTTATCGCTTTTAATCTATTAGATCGAATATTTTCAATTGGTCACTAATTCCAATCTGATAGATTGAATTTCAATCTAATTATTTTAGAGAGTACATTTTGTCTTTATTTAAGGTCATTTTACATACACATTAAAGCAGCTTCGTTCAACACACCACAATAAAACACATATGTAATGCGATTGTGAGGATTTATAAATCTAAATATTCAATCATCAGCGTTGGTTTCAACAGTTCTCACAATGTACTCATCCAATGATGGGATGATGTCCGCACCTCGTTCATGAGATATTTTGAGGGATATACTTAGTTCATATTTATTCTCAATTTATATAATTGCTCAATTGTTTGTATATGTTGGATTTGAGAAATATATCGGTGTAATTCCGGAAATGAAAATGTAACGAAACCCATTTAGAAGAGAAAGGGCAGGTTCGGAGATGTGTGAGTGGCTGATTACAGGTGGGACCAGAGAGATGTCGATCCACAAAAACATTAAGGATCAAGGAGGTCTTTGAGATTTTGTCAGATCGCCTGCAAGTCGAAATTTTCAAAACTGCCCCAACTGTCTAAATTATAACATTAACGAGTAGTATACATTATTCGTGAGTGAAACTTGGTTTGGGCTTTCAGTAGATACTTGAGGACTTTCACCACATTATTAGTCAAGTGTGGTCAACAGAGTAAGTTTTGAATTAAATTCGTTAACTTTCTGTATCATTCTGATATTATGCGTCTGATAATTTGGGGCATTTTTAAAAAAATTAACTTTCAGGGAATTTTTCGAAAATATCCAAGGTCTCCTTGATTCTTAAAGAAATTTCGTTCATAATCCCACGAAAACGATCCATTAACGGAAAAAAGACAAATAGTGATGCGACATAATGATTTATTATATATAGATTCAATTATCGGCGTTGGTAGGAACAGTTATCACCATATATTCAACCAACAAGATGATACCCGGACCTCGTTAGGCTGAAAGATAAAATACATCGGCAATTAAATATGTCCAGATCGGACTGCTGATAGGAAACCAAGAAAGTAACTTAGGCGTGAGCACTAGTGAATTCAAAAATAGATGAATGTATTTACGTATTCCAGTGATTACGTTGAATACGTTAATAAGGGCTTATCGATGCAGCCTGCATTTTCTAGCTTATCATATCTGTATAGGCTTGATGGCACCGTTCGTTTTGATTGAATATAATATCATCAGCATTAATGTTTATGATATCAGAGTTTTACAAGCTTTCTGGATACACAAGCTTCAATGTTCACAGTTAGACGGTATGGAGGCCAATAATGACGAAACGATACAAGGTATCAGGTATTCGAGATCATCAAATATATAACCTAGGAACCATAGTGTGACAAATAACATTCTAGTCAAAAACTATAAAGATAAATAACAGAAATCGTGATCCGACATTTCAAATAACAACTAGCTGGCCACACAATTTTTAGCTACATGTATATCTAAACTGGTATATATATTTCCGCCAGCCCGATTAATCAGTGAGGCAGAAATGACTTTCTTTGAGACAGTGAAAGCAAGACAAAGCAAACTATCATTTTATTGATAATAGTTATGGCCTGTCCCTCCATTGTAAAGGCTTGTAAAGAATGTCTGTCCAGATCTAGTGAAAATAATGGGTGGTACCAGCTTTCTGTCTTAAAAAGTGGACACGAAGATTTCCCCACATATAGTTGTATAACGTCTGATATCTGTGGATCCGTGCCCTCGTTTTACAGGGAACTACTTGAGTATTGGAGTCAAATCATATGTGATAACAAGATTTGTTCAGAATCGATATATTTAGGCAATCTTTATGGTTTCGGGATGTGGTTCTCTCCGGGTACTCCGGCTCCCTGCACCAACCCAACTGGCTGTCACTATATGAGTGAAGTAACCTTGAGAGTGACATTGAACCATATTACCTCCCCCTTATGATTTAATAGACACATTTTTATTGAGTGTGGAAATCTTGGATCCAAGCAGGCATCAAGTATTTGCATCAGTTATATTTGATCTTAGATGGTGTACATTTAACCGGTGATGCCAGTTTGCGCCAACTTAATAATCTGCTGTCCAATGAGGATTTTCTATTTTCTATAGTCTTCAGCAAGGTTTCTAGTGGCATCGTGTGGGGAAACTCATGGGTGAGCCAACAAGTTTTAAGCATGGGGAGGAATTTCTTATCGACTCGTCCAAATTAGCAGAGAGTTGTAGCTTTCTAGTAATTTGCAAAGTTAAATCAATTACGGTCCTTTAATTTCGCTTTATATACCTTATTCCTCCCTGTAGCAAATAGGTGTTTACCATCGGAACAGATAAAGATTCCAGATCACGACTGTTGTGCAGAGCTGGAGACATTGTGTCATATGCTGTTTGATTTTCATACAGTTAGTGAATACTGGTGCCAAATCACGGACTGGTGGACTGCAAATATGTGTGATCGGATCACTTCCTATAACTACCATAATCAAGGGGACAGAATCTCGTAAATGTATGTCTTCCTGAATACGATATAAAAAAACATCTGACAAAATCAAAAAGGACTGATGGCCAAAGAAAACATATAGGCGAGCCTACTTTTTTTCGCAGACGAAGTTGGATTTGGTCTCACAGCTAATGTCATCCCACTGGAAGTGGAAGTTGATCAGGCCGGTCTGGCCGAGCATCCACAGACAGTCCTGATTTTCATAATTGTCGGGGTTTCCAGGGAACCAGGCCGTGTACCGGATCGCCTCCGAGGTGCTCATCCACACCCACTGTCCCTCATCTACTATGTCCGATCCGTCCAGCCATAACCCAGGAGAAGCTGAATATTGGACAATTCTCATAAAGTATAGTTCGGCTTGTCCATTTTTGGGTAGAATGAAAGTTCGAGCAAGTATTAGTCAACAACCACAGCACAGCTGTCCACGTCTGACAGTGATGGTCAGTTTGTGTGTGATATACACTCGCAATATCGCATAAAATTTGTCTGAAGTTTTAAAAGCAACCAATTTCAAAACTAAGATGGTGGTGTTTTCGACAAATTCATCGGTCCACGCTGTTTACATATCCATATCCAAGTCAAAATCAACGCTTGATCGAGCTGCAGAGCTATTAACATTTTCTTTGGGTTAAGTTATATTTCTATTAAATTCGGCTGATTCAACTTCGACTGAATACATCTTATTGTCGAGGATTTAATGCTATCCATAAATGACAAACATTATGAAAGGTTCTGTGATGACAGGTTTGAAATAGGTCTCCACATCGGACCCGCTTTTATTGAAGATAAGTTTCATTACTTTATCGGCACTTGTAACAAGCTCCTTTTTATATTTTAACCCTTACACCAAGTACAAAGGTAAAAGCGTTCCTGTGCTCAAATGCATCAGCATTAATAACATTTAAATTTGTATATTCCATAGATACGGTACTATCGATCTGTGTCCGGATTTGATGGCAGATATTTACCCGGATTCTTGTCATTTTTATTTATTTGAGATAAATGAAACTTAGACTGACCGTACGATTGAACTGCACGTCCTTGTAGAAAAGTATGTTCCTTATGCGATTCCACCATTGCTAAGTCGGCATTCAATATTTTGCAGTACCCCTATAACGATAAAAGGTAGTATACGCTTTTTGTGTTCAAACTTTTATAGGTCGGCTCAAACGATTGCAGATTTTGAGGTTTCTATCTAAGTACTCATCAAGTAGGCACCAAATAACCTTAACCCTATCTAGCCTGGGCTTTTTGGGACCTGTTGTGGCCTGGGGGAGGGGCCGAAATAGCCTCCCCTAATTATTTTTCTTACCCCTTGAGCTAGGGCGCTGAAACATACCACACTACATTCAAGCCCTACCAGAAAATGTAGAAAAATCCAAGATGGCCGTATTGATGACGTCACAGTGACGTCATTTTCAAAAACGTCATTTTTTTTGGTCGATTTTTCAGTCAGATTTTCTGAATTTTTTATTTATCCGCTTTCTCCGCAAAAACTGCATGATAAATTAGTAAATATTAATGTGATGTGAAATAAAATAGTGTTTGTCCGCTTGTCATCGCGGAAAAGTAGAAATTTTGAAGAAATATGACAAAAACGTCACTTTTCTGGAGCCCACGTGGCCGCCATCTTGAATTTTCGCATGATCCTCTGCTCGGGAGGTTATGCAAATAGGCTCAAAATGACCCCAATAAGATAAACTATAAAGTCACGGAGTTTCAGCTCTTCATTTTTTGTCGTTCCAGAGATAGCGCAGAAAGTTTGGTAGGGAGGGCATTTCGCCCCCCCCCCCCCAGGCCAGGTAGGGTTAAATTTGCGGACAAATGCGATTTTGTGGGATGTGGAATTCAAATGATCCTCTCAAAAGCAGATGATTTTTATCCCCTATACATTGCCCAAAAATGCCAGACTTGTATCCATCGGATTTTGCATTTACAGATACCGAACTACCATTTTGAGCAAAGAAATCTCGTTTGTACGCAATATTACGGTTGGGCCCATTGTTCGGTGGTAGCTACTAGACAGGGAACCAATGTCAGAAATCAAGTCTGCTTAAATCTTTGAGTAGAAGCTGACAATCTTTACCACGTTTTAAACGTAACCCAGTTGGCATCTTGATAAATAAACTCAACGGTCAGAAATTTTGTCAGATGAAACCCAATAAGGAAAAATCTCACAAAATTGTTTCATTCTCACGGTCTGGGTGCTAATCAGATTATTAAAGATGACAGCCCATGTAACTTGATAGTTCAAGTATCCTATATAACCCAGCTGTCATCTTGACAATTGAACCTAGGAGTCAGAAGTGGTCAAATTTGGTGAAATCTATCCCAAAAAAAAAGAATAATTCTCAGTGTATTTGGTCGCAAATCATTGATAGTCCAGGTTTCTAAAAACATAACCCAATTCTCATCGTGATACATGAACTCAGAGGTCACACACTGGATTAAAAGAGGTTCAGCAAACATGAGTAATCCCCATGTTGGTTTTGTTTAAATCACATTCACGGAAGATTAAAACCCGCCATATAACGGGAGGGGTCAACCCGTTAAAATAACTGGCTGGTCGTCTTAACTAATGATCGCCAATTTTAATAAATTAATATTCCATCAATGCTCCCCAGTCGTATGTGGCGCTATAGGATTTGCAGAATTTGGTGTTAAGTGCGCCCATGTCACGAATATTTGATAGCATTATGACATCTTGACTCCTTTGAACTAATCCACTAGTAGTCGGGAAGAGAGGATAGGTTCACCGTCTCCATTTACTCCAACGTTGATTTCGAACATCAGTCCATGTATCTACCCAGCATTACGGTGCCATACTGGCTAGACCGCGGCATCTTCGAAGGATATCCCATTGGCTTGGTCGGCGTAGCCAACCAAAAAGCCGCTACCTTGATGTTTCCTATGAAGGTCATTGTGAAGAGATGCCGCGATTGACCGATGCAAGCTGGTTAGATCCTACAGCGATATATCCAAACGGGGAGCAGAAGTATTTAATTTTAATTAGGCTGAATGACCGCAAAATTTCCATAAAATTTTTATCCCTGCATTTGATCATCAGAAGTGCATCCCACGATCGACAGCACTCTTTAGATAGGGTTATCTATATTGAAGATAATAAACAATCACAATCAATTGGTTCACAATCGAGAAGAGAGTAGTGGAGGTCAAATCATGTCGATATGTGATTTTCATTTTAGGCAGATTCTAGATCAGATACTGGAAGAGTAACGAATGACGTGTGGGTGGTCAGGTATAAACTTTTCTTAGACTCAAACCACGAGAAGGAATTATTTTTTTGCTGGATTTAACCTCATTTGACCTCTTCGGTTCCATTTTTTTGCCAAGATGCCAACCAAATTATTTTTGAAGAGTTGTCCATTGGGTATGACAATGGACCGGACGTCAGTTTATATTCACAATGTGTAGCAAAACATATTTCTATGCCCCTTTTGGGAAATGACCACCTGATCTGCATGAGGATATTTTACCAGTAATACATATCTGGCATGTGAATAAATGCAACTTGCCATACCTTAGCATCTTTCCATGTTACCTTCCGTCCAGTTTCAAAGAAATAGCAGGAGTCGTCGTGATGAATGAAGCCACTTGGACACTGACAGTTACCTACATTTAAACGGAAATAGTTTATTTTCTGACCAGCATCGGCATTGCTGTGTAGTATTGCGAGAGAGTGCGAGCTCTGAGCCAAAGTTTATTAAAGACATAATGCAGCGCTGCTATGCGAATCGGGCATTGTTTTGAAGGAAACATTCATGCGGATATATTGTGGAGGTGATGGACTACCAGTTTATATCGTCGACCTCTCAGTTCCGTTGATATAATCGCGTTTCCTTGGGTCCTTTTTTTTTGCAGCTGCCGTGTCCCTCAAATGTCGTCCACCTGTTTCATCACTTCAGGAATTCCGTCGCGTTCATTGATTGACAATAGTGATGACAATTCGTTGCGCCAATCCTGGAGTATTTCTCAATACTGTTTTATGTAATACCTGTGGTGGCACATCCTCCCCACAGCGCATGCTCCATTTCACAGGCTCATTTACCATCCCTGCCTCCAGTAGCGGAAGTTGACCTTTACTACGTTGCTGTGACGTATAGGGGAAAACCCACGTACGCACGGTTCAGTTTGAATGCGGACGAACAACTCCTTCAGTTTTGCGCATGAGCGAACTATTTTTCATATGCTCTGCCCAGGTAAACAAGGAAAATAATCTCCAGATAATTCTTTTTAACGCTCGGTCAACAGAGGTATTATACAGACTTGAAAAGTAATCGAAAAGTTCAGCAAACATCTATTTTACTATATATGATGTCACATCCGGCGATGTACGCGCGTCCCGGAATCCATTCCAAAACTCTGACTGGTGACTGGGGTATTATTAGATCCACAGCGAGGTGGTTGGTGGCGGCATAGACGATGAGAGTTTATGATAGTAGGCGTCAGCTCCGACATTTAATATTTTGCCGCCGTCCCCAAAAAATAATTTCCACGTCAATAATCTAAATACCTGTTCCGTGCGACAGTCAGCCTCAAATCCAAATATGTGCGAAATGAAAATATATATAAAAAACAAGATGGTTTCCTGCAAGACAGAAGCAGTCAACAGTTAACAATATTACAGGTACATATATACGTGTACCGTGCTCAATTGTCAAAACGAAGAATTTCATGACAAAGCTGTCGAACTTCAATATCACTGATACAAAACCGTGAACATATTATTATGTATTTTACGATCATTTATATGAGTGTCAAATGTTAGTCCCATAATAGAACTGCTTTTATATAGTTTACGGTAATTCATTTCAAGATCAATCATGTGCTGGGAAACACAAATCGGACGACGTCTATTGTGGGATATGATGCTTGTATTACTATTCGTACGTATATCCTCAGCATACATGTGCCCTACCCATGATTCTGCGCCAACTTTATGTTGTTCATATACTTATAACATAGGAAACGATATTTTGGGTGTTTTATCCCCCGAGAACAGTAACTCTTTCTGAAGAATGCCATCAGACCAACAGATCGTAACAGAAGATGGCGATGAAAATATTCTCGATATACCTATTACTGCAAGTCATCATGAAAAGTTATGGAATTCAGTTAAAAGAAGTTGTAAATCTAATTTCATTGAACTCTTCACAATCACAGCAATGTCTGTCACGGATTATGAAAACGAGTGCTCATTCACCCCCATGGCTCATTCATCCCCATGGGTTCATTCACCCCCATGGGTTAGTATATATGGATAGGGAGATCGCGTGCCCTTTCTATACTACTCATCGCGCATGCGCAGTCGACCCATTCTACTGTAGGGTGCAAGCCTGGCCCATGGAATCTCAGGTAGCGAAAACCCCAGGTCTCTCGCCCCACCCTATCCCGCGCCACACCTATAGGGATAGGGAGATCGCGTGCCCTTTCTATACTACTCATCGCGCACTGCTTCGCGCATGCGCAGTCGACCTATTCTACTGTAGGGTGCAAGCCTGGCCCATGGAACCTCAGGTAGTGAAAACCCCAGGTCGCTCGCCCCACCCTATCCCGCGCCACACCTATGCGACCCACTGTGCAGTGAGTAAAGTGGAGTAGGAGGAGGAGGAGGAGGAGGAGGAGGACACGCCACGGATTATACTAAGTAGATACGAATATCGCTGTTAAGCAAGTGCTGTGTTTCAGACTTAAAACGCGTTTGTTCTGGTGACATCATTCGAAACTGTTGACCGCTTCTCTCTTGTAAGAAACCATCTTTTGTTTTTAATATTTCATATGTATACGAAATAGGTTATTGACGCGGAAATTGTTTCGTGGACGACGGCTGAATATTGAATGTCGGACCTGAGGCTCGCTGTGGAGCAGCTTGTTACTTTTCGAAACTGGCAGTTAAACAAAAATTATTAATGTAAATGGTCTGACATTCCACAGATAACCTGGTCTCAGTTACTTGTCATTGGTTGGAGATTGTTCTTCAGGAGGACTGGGGGGAAGGGGGGATCTAAATAAGTCGCCGTATGATTTCGAGGACTCATTCCCGTTGATTTTGTTCACCTAGGGCGATTCAAATTATAATTTCATTCTCAAACCATAATTTCATTGAATTTGAACGTTGAGTTACGCGATTATGGAAGGAGAAATATTAATAATGCACAAATCGAATCGTGAGTCCAGCATTATGGAATTGATATCTATCCAGGGTTTGTGAATTTTAGCCCTAAGGCTAGGTTATCTCTCGACGTAGGACTGAGACTGAGCCCAACATTAGATAAACTCAAATATACCGCATCTTCGCATATCCAAGTCGAATACTACACGTGTTGCCTTGGCTGAACAGAACACAATATCTGATCAGAATATGGGTTTGGTGATGTCATAGCTCTATAAATATTCCGTGGTCCATATTAGGAGACGTGCAATGTATGGCCTCTTTAAAACTTCATAATTGATTGGCTATTCGAAAGAAATTAACATCAATACAACCACCACTTGCCATATTTAGAAATCACACAGGCAGACATCAAATAAAATCCTCGCTGCACGGTGTTGGCAAGTTTCTATCTTGATTGACATCACATGCGTTTCCCGATTTGAACAATTTACTCTATTCATTAGGTCAAGGTAAATGGCAGATCGTTAGTGTAGAATTTAACTTGAAATGTGAAGATGTTGTTACCGAAACACGAACCAGTTCCGGAATAACGGTCGACTTGTAATCTCCAGTTTCTACTTTTTCATTTTCCAACCAGTCTCTAACTTCAATAACCAAGGATTATTAAATCATCAACCCAGCGTTATGGACAAATGTATAGTAATTTTTCGACTCGTAGCATCAAATATTACAAGCATACGTGTTCGTTCTCTGTTATCAAAAGATATACATGTACTCAAAAAGAAGAAATCCATGAACAAAGCTGTTAAATCTGATTATCAGGGATATAAATCGTGATGTTAATGAAGTTAACACTAAGTTAATTTCGTGATAACCTTGGGTAATCTGTAGACATGTACAGTTTTCATTCGCTAACCCAGGCTTCTCCATGTGATAACCCAGGGTTCTTCATGTGATAACCCTGGCTTCTCCATGTGATAACCCAGGCTTCCCCATGTGATAACCCAGGCTTCTCCATGTGATAACCCTGACTTTTCGATTCGATACCCTCGGATCCTATGTTATTTGAATTATTGGCCTTCAGTAAAAGATCACATTGGGGATTTTATCGCATTGACATCTTCTGTGTTAACCTGCCGTACTCACCCACTGACAGAACAGCCAAGAGCAGCAATGACACACAACAAATATTCACCATACTGCTGCTCCACGTCTACAGCAATCTAGTCCCGTTGGTAAGTATAAGAATGACCTTTTACAGATTTGGATTTGAAAGTCATGCCGTTATCGCCATATCATTATAGATCACATCGTGTGAGATCCCAGATGCCCGACCGTATGCTTCATACTACTGCCTGTCCCAGATAAGATATCCGAGACGTTTTCGGCGATATTTCGGAGACAATTTATCGTACAACACTGAAACTTCACGCAGTTTTTAAACTAAAAATTATTATTTTTTCTTTCATATTTCCTTAAAATCTGTTGAGAATTGAAAAAAAGTCACCAATACCTATCATGTTATTTTGGGGTCACGATGACGTTGATCTGCCAATGTTATAACATGCAGGCTTGACGTCATGACGTCAAAAAATAACTCACAAATCTCCCATCTAATTTTTGTTTTCGCGATTTGTTGAGAACTACTGGAAGGATTTTCTTGATTCTTCGGGATAGAATTATTGCTTTTTAGTTTGTCTACTGTGTGAAGTTCAATGTCTTCCGATAATTTGTCTCCGAAATATCACCGAAAATGTCTCGGATATATTACCTCTGACAGACAGTAGTTTGATGTACCGTGATAACCTTGCCTTTCGGCACCTTCATATCCATCCACAACTTCTCGGATATATTTGGTGAAATGTGTGATTGCTTCATCCGTTTAGACAGTCTCGAGTATTTGAAATTGTCAATTCATCTGATGTCACCACAAACCTGCTTGCTACTCTAAGAATGGACGGTGGGCAAACCAGTCTATGTTTCAGTTATAACCAGTTTCACCAGTTTTTCACATACCATGCTATGGTCCGTGGATTGATTATGGACCAAGCACTACAAACGACAGCTTTGTCACTGCTGTAGCAATCTAATTAAAATTAAATCCTATCTGCTCTCCCTTTTGGATATGTCCGTCGTAGGATCTAAGAGGTTTGCAGTAACTCGAGTGTCAACCAATCCTGAGAACGCTTAATAGTGCTTTGAAGGGAACATTAATGACAGAGAATTTTTGGTTGACTCAGCCGAATCAGACGCCGCCGAATCAGACATGTCTTTTCATGTTGCCGCGGTCCCAACATTGTGACACCATAATACGGGGTAGATATATGAACTGGAGCTAGGTGTGAACATTGGGGTAAACGGAAGCGGTGACCCTATCTCCCCTCCCCGACTGCAAGTGGATTAGTCCAGATATGACCATGATGTCATAAAACTATTAAATATCCATGGTATTGGCGCTAAGAACACCAAATTCAGTTGAAATACGTCAGATCCTCTATAGCGACATGTACGATTGGGAAGCATTGATAGGATATTAATTTATTAAGATTGCTGCTGTGGGAAATTGCATACAGTTAAATGGCAATTGTATGATAAGTATCCAAATAATTTTACTTACTTCAAAAGTAATCATTTTACCTAGATATTAAGAATGGCTCGCATTAAATGCTCGGTTGTTTTATTTTTGGGTAATATTATAGCTAACTTTTATTGTGTTACGCTTTCTTAGTATGCTCTCTTCATGAAAAGATTGTGACACTGGCCACCCTGTGTTCTGTACAGGACACAATCAAACGACGGTACCCACGTGACCAGATTTCACCAGTTTTTCACATACCATGCTATGGTCCGTGGATTGGTTATGGACCAAGCACTACAAACGACAGTTTTGTCACTGCTGTAGCAATCTAATTAAAATTAAATCCTATCTGCTCTCCCTTTTGGATATGTCCGTTGTAGGATCTAACAGGTTTGCAGTAACTCGAGTGTCAACCAATCCTGAGAACGCTTAATAGTGCTTTGAAGGGAACATTAATGACAGAGAATTTTTGGTTGACTCAGCCGAATCAGACGCCGCCGAATCAGACATGTCTTTTCATGTTGCCGCGGTCCCAACATTGTGACACCATAATACGGGGTAGATATATGAACTGGAGCTAGGTGTAAACATTGGGGTAAACGGAAGCGGTGACCCTATCTCCCCTCTCCGACTGCAAGTGGATTAGTCCAGATATGACCATGATGTCATAAAACTATTAAATATCCATGGTATGGGCGCTAAGAACACCAAATTCAGTTGAAATACGTAAGATCCTCTATAGCGACATGTACGATTGGGAAGCATTGATAGGATATTAATTTATTAAGATTGCTGCTGTAGGAAATTGCATACAGTTAAATGGCGATTGTGTGATAAGTATCCAAATAATTTTACTTACTTCAAAAGTAATCATTTTACCTAGATATTTGACAAATTGATAATAAGATGACCAAGGGAAGCAGACGAGGCCTTCGGACAGAAATATGTCCCTTTCAAGAAGAAAGGGGATTAAAATGCAGTAAATGACTTTTTTCCTCAAAAGTTCCATGTTCGTGGTAAGAATGTCTCGCATTGAATGCTCGGTTGTTTTATTTTTGGGTAATATTATAGCTAACTTTTATTGTGTTACGCTTTCTTAGTATGCTCTCTTCATGAAAAGTTTGTGACACTGGCCACCCTGTGTTCTGTACAGGACACAATCAAACGACGGTACCCACGTGACCAGATTTCACCAGTTTTTCACATACCATGCTATGGTCCGTGGATTGATTATGGACCAAGCACTACAAACGACAGTGTTGTCACTGCTGTAGCAATCTAATTAAAATTAAATCCTATCTGCTCTCCCTTTTGGATATGTCCGTTGTAGGATCTAACAGGTTTGCAGTAACTCGAGTGTCAACCAATCCTGAGAACGCTTTATAGTGCTTTGAAGGGAACATTAATGACAGAGAATTTTTGGTTGACTCAGCCGAATCAGACGCCGCCGAATCAGACATGTCTTTTCATGTTGTCGCGGTCCCAACATTGTGACACCATAATACGGGGTAGATATATGAACTGGAGCTAGGTGTAAACATTGGGGTAAACGGAAGCGGTGACCCTATCTCCCCTCTCCGACTGCAAGTGGATTAGTCCAGATATGACCATGATGTCATAAAACTATTAAATATCCATGGTATGGGCGCTAAGACAACCAAATTCAGTTGAAATACGTAAGATCCTCTATAGCGACATGTACGATTGGGAAGCATTGATAGGATATTAATTTATTAAGATTGCTGCTGTAGGAAATTGCATACAGTTAAATGGCGATTGTGTGATAAGTATCCAAATAATTTTACTTACTTCGAAAGTAATCATTTTACCTAGATATTTGACAAATTGATAATAAGATGACCAAGGGAAGCAGACGAGGCCTTCGGTCAGAAATATGTCCCTTTCAAGAAGAATGGGGATTAAAATGCAGTAAATGACTTTTTTCCTCAAAAGTTCCATGTTCGTGGTAAGAATGTCTCGCATTAAATGCTCGGTTGTTTTATTTTTGGGTAATATTATAGCTAACTTTTATTGTGTTACGCTTACTTAGTATGCTCTCTTCATGAAAAGCTTGTGACACTGGCCACCCTGTGTTCTGTACAGGACACAATCAAACGACGGTACCCACGTGACCAGATTGGGCCGCTTTAAAGTACTCGTCAATAAGTGTTCTCATAAATACATTGGATTGGAGTGTGGGTTGATACATATAGCGTGAAGTGCGACGAGTTGTTATGAACAACATCAGTATTTAGTTTTAGACTAAGATATAGGAAGGTTAGTTTTCCAGGGCCGAAATGAAACTGTTTAACCTGGGATGTAATTAGGGGGAAAGTCAATAGTGTATTCTAACCCGGAAGTGTGTTGTAAGATTATCTTTACTACACAATGTTCATTAGAGTAGTTTCCCTTGTTGGCGTTCAGACAATTGAAGACGGCATAGCATAAGAGTTGTGGTTGAGCCTTGGGTGGCAGGTGATCAGAGGTCCTAGAGACTGAGCCTCCTTTATTGACGAATAGGATAGCTGATGTACTGGGTCAAGACGCGTTAATCAGGATGAGGGAAGATCTTCAACTGATTGAAAATAATTCTGCTCTATACGCTTGACCACCGTCTTAGATTACATCTCGTGCGATACGACAATACTCTGTAAAATATTTAGATTGAAAAGTCAATCAATTAGATTGAAATTACTGACCAATCTATTCGATTGAATATTCCATCTATTAGATTGAAAATTTCAATCTAGTAGATTATATTTATCGTTTTCAATCTATTACATTGAATATTTTCAATTGGCCACTGAATTTCAATCTAATTATTTTAGAGAGTACGTGTTGTCTTTATTTAAGGTCATTTTACATACACATTAAAGCAGCTTCGATCAATACACCACAATAAAACACATATGTAATGCAACAATGAAAATGTATTCATCTAAATATTCAATCAGCAGCGTTGGTTTCAACAGTTCTCACAATGTACTCATCCAATGATGGGATGATGTCCGGATGTACTCATCCAATGATGGGATGATGTCCGGATGTACTCATCCAATGATGGGATGATGTCCGGATGTACTCATCCAATGATGGGATGATGTCCGGATGTACTCATCCAATGATGGGATGATGTCCGGATGTACTCATCCAATGATGGGATGATGTCCGGACCTCGTTAGGCTGAAAGATAAAATACATGGCGGTTACCTTGTACTTTTAAGTCCAGTTGGGATGTCTAAATAAGCATTATCTAAATAGTTTGCGACTTTAATAATCATCTTGCGTTTGATAGCAGATATGAAAGTATCTAGTTAGGCCAGTGATCACCGTCAACAGATTATTGAAAGTTTAGCGAGGCGGCTTCTCAATTGCTATAGTAATTACGATAAGATGAGCCTACTTTTTTTCGCAGATGTAGTTGGACTTAGTTTCGCACCGAACGTCATCCCAAGCGAAGTTAAAGTCGTAGTCGTTGAGCATCCACAAACAGTCCTGTGAGTTATAGTT
Organism: Hanleya hanleyi; assembly: GCA_036873755.1. Lineage (NCBI taxonomy): Eukaryota > Metazoa > Mollusca > Polyplacophora > Lepidopleurida > Hanleyidae > Hanleya > Hanleya hanleyi. The sequence goes on from JAVTVY010011454.1 coordinate 21,965, forward strand.
GTCCGGCTGACCATGGAACCAGGCCGTATAGTGGATCGGCTCCGTGGCACTCATCCACATCCATTCACCTTCATTTACTATGTCTGATCCGTCCAACCATAGTCCAGGGGAAATCGAAGCTTAATGGGGATATACATGTATAATAATCTGAATGGTATTTTTCGGCACTGTAACTTCGATCTCGTCTAAATTCGGTTGATTTACAATGTAATGTTGACAATTATCGACGGTTTACTGTAACATAATCGCATTCATGGACTATATCAGTAGCAGAGATTGCAGTCATCTTCAGGGAAAACTTATAATATAATTCCTACATCGTGAGAGACCCTGCCAGAAAATACCGGTGTGGAGGCTAAGAATGTCCGGTGGCTATTATAAGAGTGTCCGGCCCCTATCTTCTAACCCAGCTAGGACATTTTTCTCCACATTGGGGGCAAGTGTCCGTCCTTGGTTGCAATAGAAATGGATATGAAAAAGGACACTAATCACCAGGACATTCTTATCCATCACACCGGCTCGGAAAATACTAAGTCTCGACCAATATTCTAGGCTAAATTAAATATTGAAAATAGATTTGCTGCTATAACCATGGTATCAATAAAGGGAATATAGCTAGCTTTTCTAAATTTATACCCCAGATGCTTGTGCTGATTGATCAGCTCTTCATGTAAGGTGACTGAACTTGGCCTATTTTCTGAGGATAAATTCGATGGTAATGTAGATTTAATGATGTAGATCCAATATCTCTTGGAAGATTATAGCCAGCTGTCAACATTCAGACCACAAATGCAGCTGCCGATGTACTAGAAGCATATCGAATATGACGGACATTGACTTATTTTTCCAAATTCAAATAATCTTTCCAAATAATGTGGTTAGCTAATCTATTGAAGGGCAGGTGTACATGTACCGTTCCTCAATTCCCAATATAGATGCGTATCATACGGTGGCCCATTAGGGCCATTGTCGTTTTCTTTCGATTTCCTATGTTTTTCTTCTATTTAAGAAGAAACGAACTTAATTTTCCAGGTTTTCTTTCTATTTTTCAAGAAATCATCAAACAGAGAAGGTTTTTCTTCGACTTCGTCTCTGTCTTTACGTCCGTAACTCCGAAAATTCACAGAATATTGCTATGAATTCGCTGAAAATTCAGATGATTGCTTGAAAAATACAAAGAAAACCTAGAAAATTAAGTTCGTTTCTTCTTAAATAGAAGAAAAACATAGGAAATCGAAAGAAAACGACAATGGCCCTAATGGGCCACCGTAGTATCACAACATTCCTTGTATCACAGCCAAGCTGTCTGAACCGTAACATGTGCATTACAGGCATCGATGCACCAGTAACCCATTGATGATGATGATCATGATCAGTCTTGACCTACTTTGTAAAACAGGAGGCAGTCCAAAGAATTATATATGTCTAGAAATCTTATGGCTAGCCTTTCCAGACTTAGAAAGCCCGTTCAACTGGCTAGTAAACAGTATTAACATTATGAACTTGGACGAAGAATTTTAGCCGGTCCTTCCCTTTGTGTATAACATTTATGAATCTGGCGATGGACCAGACAATTAATGATCTTTGACTAGTTTTTACACATAATTCAGCGGTACACGTACCGTATATCACTAAATGGAATACTACTGTGTTTCCCTAATTAAACCACACGTGTGTATTAATCCCCAATAACCGAGGGGTTCTGGGCCCATTGGGCTATCTGTGATATCTACTGTCACAAATTATTAGCCCTATCTGGCCGTGGCTTTGTGTAATCTGTTCAGTCCCCTCTCTCCCCCCAATTAGATATGTTTCCTACACCTTGAGCTATGGGGTTTAAAACTTACCACACTATACCCTTGGGCATAATCTACCAGATAAAGTAGAAAATCCAAGTTGGTTGCTTTGATGACGTCACAATGACGCCATCTTAAAAAAGGCGTTTTGATAGATTATTTTCTATCTTTTATTTATGTGTTTTCTTCGCAAATACTGCATGATAAATTAGTAAATAATACTCTGATGTGAAGTAAAATAGCCTTTTTCTCACAGAAAAGCAGGAATTTTGAAGAAAAACGAAGAAAACATCACTTTTGTGATACCCCACATTGCCACCATTTTGAACTTGCCCATGATCCTCGGATTCGGGGGTCATGCAAATAGATTCAAGATTAACTAATATGATAAACTACAGAGTCACGGAGTGTCAGCTCACATGTTTGTGCCATTTCGAAAATAGAGAAGAAAGTATGGCAAGGAAAGGCCATAATGGACCACCTCAAGCCTGGTGGGTTAAGGCAGCATCTGTTATAAATATAGTGAAAATCCGAGAATAATTATAAAACAGACTGACCTCGTAATTCGACTGCATGCCCATTTAGGAATATTTGTTCTTTATGCGATTCCACCATTGCCAAGTCGGCATTCAATATTTTGCAGTAAAACGATAAAACGTGAAGTCATAATCCATGTCATAAAGTTGCCTATTGCAAAATCCATGAGCAATATTTTACAGTCAACAATGCCTGTTGTCGGTTTGCAAAGATCGGGTTGAATCAGGAAAGAAGAAAGTTCCCCATGTCAAATACAGAGCATTCTTAAAAAGCAAACTAAAATGTTTACCCACTCAAATGGGTGGGTATTTTAGCTTTGATTATGACAATTGTTTATATTTTCTTCCGTTGTTTCAATTTTTATAGGACGTCTGAAACAATAGCAGATTATGAGCTTCTGTGTGAGTGAGACACATGACAAAAAAATGAACACATTTCAATTGTACCTTTGCATCTTTCCATGTTAACGCTCGTCCAGTTTCAAAGAAATAGCAGGAGTCATCGTGACGAACGAAACCATCTGGGCACTGGCAATTTCCTGCAATTAAAGAAAAATAATCGTTTGTGTATGTCCGTCATGAGTTTGGTGCTCTGACTAAACAATACATGGTACAGACGCGAGCGACCTTGTTCTGCATGGTTTCACTTCTCATTTTATGGTCGATCTGACCACATTTGTCATGGCCAGGAGTCGTGTTCTGACCACATTTGTCATGGTCAAGAGGCGTGTTCTGACCACATTTGTCATGGGCAAGAGGCGTGTTCTGACCACATTTGTCATGGGCAAGAGGCGTGTTCTGACCACATTTGTCATGGGCAAGAGGCGTGTTCTGATCACATTTGTCATGGGCAAGAGGCGTGTTCTGACCACATTTGCCATGGGCAAGAGGCGTGTTCTGACCACATTTGTCATGGGCAAGAGGCGTGTTCTGACCACATTTGTCATGGGCAAGAGGCGTGTTCTGACCACATTTGTCATGGGCAAGAGGCGTGTTCTGACCACATTTGTCATGGGCAAGAGGCGTGTTCTGACCACATTTGTCATGGGCAAGAGGCGTGTTCTGACCACATTTGTCATGGGCAAGAGGCGTGTTCTGACCACATTTGTCATGGGCAAGAGGCGTGTTCTGACCACATTTGTCATGGGCAAGAGGCGTGTTCTGACCACATTTGTCATGTTTGTCATGGGCAAGGCGTGTTCTGAGTCATGGGCAAGAGGCGTGTTCTGACCACATTTGTCATGGTCAAGAGGCGTGTTCTGACCACATTTGTCATGGGCAAGAGGCGTGTTCTAACCATTTGTCATTCGACCACATTTGTCATGGCAAGAGGCGTGTTCTGACCACATTTGTCATGGGCAAGAGTGTCTGACCACATTTGTCATGGGCAAGAGGCGTGTTCTGACCACATTTGTCATGGGCAAGAGGCGTGTTCTAACCACACTTGTCATGGGCAAGAGGAGTGTTCTGACCACATTTGTCATGGGCAAGAGGCGTGTTCGACCACATTTGTCATGGGCAAGAGGCGTGTTCTGACCACATTTGTCATGGCCAAGAGGCGTGTTCTGACCACATTTGTCATGGGCAAGAGGCGTGTTCTGACCACATTTGTCATGGGCAAGAGGCGTGTTCGACCACATTTGTCATGGGCAAGAGGCGTGTTCTGACCGCATTTGTCATGGGCAAGAGGCGTGTTCTGATCGCATTTGTCATGGGCAAGAGGCGTGTTCTGACCGTATTTGTCATGGGCAAGAGGCGTGTTCTGACCACATTTGTCATGGTCAAGAGGCGTGTTCTGACCACATTTGTCATGGGCAAGAGGCGTGTTCTGACCACATTTGTCATGGTCAAGAGGCGTGTTCTGACCACATTTATCATGGGCAAGAGCCGTGTTCTGACCACATTTGTCATGGTCAAGAGTCGTGTTCTGACCACATTTGTCATGGTCAAGAGGCGTGTTCGACCACATTTGTCATGGTCAAGAGGCGTGTTCTGACCACATTTGTCATGGTCAGGAGGCGTGTTCGACCACATTTGTCATGGTCAAGAGGCGTGTTCGACCACATTTGTCATGGGCAAGAGGCGTGCTCGACCATCCAGAACGTGGTCGGTCATGTCTTTACCATGAAATACCTGATCAGCGCGACCCGTTTCTTCTGACAGTGTAAAGCTATTGGAAACAGTACTTTGAAACTCACGACAATCTAATAACAGAAAACAAGAATGATTCTTGAACCCTCTGGAAAACACTGAACAGTTGACAATATGGATGGCTTTGCAGTGAAGTTATTACGGGGAACTTATTTTTTCCTACGAAATAGGCACTCATTTGCGTCGACAAAATAAGGAGAACCGTTGGCATTAGAACCTTGATTTCTGGCATGAAGGTGCATTAGGAGACTGTTATCAGCAAGTTCTGAGCCGACCTACTTTTGATGAAAATTTCTGGTGATTTTTGATGAAAATCACTGGTGATTCTGACTTGGGCAGTGCCCATCTTAATGTAGGCAGGATTTCAACTGGGAGTGGAGTTTTCCAAGAGTTCAGTTCGCGTCGGAGTCCTAATTGCTACCCTACTTCGTAGGTCCTGTGACGTTAGTCACACTGCTCATGTAAAGGCACAACCTGTTGCTATAGTCTGTCCATTTTAATTAGTCGTCTACTTTGAAGCTTGTCAAAAATCAGTAGATGAGTTTGCATAAAATTTCTTTTATGCAGCGTGTAGAACAAACTGAACTCTACAAATTGACTACCATTTCTCCGTGATATCGATAATATATCACGCTTGAAATAACTTTGTAATTCTCTCCATATAAAACTGCACTACAGTTGTTCCATGTACCGTCATAATGTATTCGTGTTTACTAGCACAAAGGTCAACAATACCGTGTACGGTCATAGAGGTGTGTCCGGTTCATCATTCGGCAATTTCACTGGGCATGGAATATAAGCGACACTCCAACGAACCGCCTGTTATTACTTAATACGGAATCAATGACCTTTGTGCCAGTGGGTATGAATACATTATGACGTCTCTCTATGTAATTGAGGCCTGGTACATAAACAACTGTACTGGAGTTTTATATGGAGTGAATTAAAAAGTTATTTCAAGCGTGATATATTATCGATATCAGGGAGAAATTGTAGTCATTTTGTAAAGTTCAATTTGTTCTGCACACTGCAAAAAAGAAAATCGTTGCAGGATTAACTATTGATTTTTGACAAGCTTCAAAATAGACGACTAATTAAAATGGACAGACTTTAATTCATCGAACACTATGTTTTCCGACGAAGTAGGCTCTCGTTTGCAAATTGTCCGGTAATGAGTGAGTGAGCGAGTAAGTCAGTCAGTCAGTCCATCCGAATCCTTTCGTCGGCAAAATAAGGAGAACCGTTGACATAAGAACGTTGATTTTTGACACGAACCTGCATTAGGGGACTGTTACGAGCCAGTTCTCAGCTGACCTACTTTTGATGAAAATTTGACCTAATTAGGTGACCTACAACATTATGCTTGGACCCCCAAGTCATCTTCCTCACCCTACTTCGTAGGTTCTGTGACGTTAGTCACACTACTCATGTACAATCATTGGCTCACGTTTAGTTGTCGATCTCGTACATACCAAAACGAGAATATCCACGAGAGTGGAAATAACGTCCACTTTCAAACATCTAATGTGTTGTATTTATATTTGATGTAACTGGATTCTTTGGTCTAATTAAAACAACTGAATTGCAAAGTATGGCAGAGTGGATCAATTTCCCATTAACCAACATTTCCAGTCTGTCTCTGAAAACAAGCGGTAATCTCTGAATTCAATACCTCAGACATATTATATTCAAAACCCAGCATTATCAAAGAAACGCCATTTTTTCGACTCGTAGCACCGAATTTCGTCTCACATTTCAAGAGCTGTATCGGATTATCAGTAATATAAAAATGATTATCACATATTTGTCTGTGATGTTGGACATTTAGCCCCGTTAATACTGTGGAATGATACTGTTCCATATCATGATATGGATTTCTGCCCTCACACGCGGGCCTGATATCGGTTATCCGCCCTTGGGCTGATATCGCGCACAGGAGTGGTTTCCTCTCGATGAACTCGTATTCTCTCTGCGGTCTGATCGATCGCACTTTTGTACTTTTTACCTGGATATTGCTTCGTATTAAATTTTTTAAAGTATGCATAGTCATCCGATAATAGATCCTGAATTTGAACCTTTTCGCTCTGATTTATCATCAAAATGGTACTAAGAAATGTTCGCAACATTGATTTCATTTTACCGAGGGTCCAATTTTCGATGAAACAGCTTCATGTAAACTGAAATCTATGCCTACTTGTTTTGTCAATTAAAATGCTACCATTCATCTATAAATATGTGATAAATAGATTATGATATACCCATTTCCATATCGTCCCTGTGGCTGATATGGGGGTCTCGGGCTGATACCTGGGCCGATATGAAAATGGGTGTACAATAATCTCTATTTATCACGTTGATGAAGTGACAAGTAAAGCGATCGTGTGATAACCTTGGATAGTCGGTAGATATACCGCGGTTTTCATTCGATAACCATTTATCACATCCCCCAGCACGTGCTACGTTAATCTGCCGTACTCACCCACTGACAGAACAGCCAAGAGCAGCAATGTCACATAGCAAATATTCACCATATTGTTCCACCTCTATGGCAACGCAGTCCTTTTGGAAAGAATGAACTTGTGCAGATTTGGATTTCAACTTTAGGCCGTTATCGACTTATCAATATAGAGATAGTGTGAGACTCCAGATGTCAGGCTGTATGCTTTGTCGATAGTCCAGTCATACTTACCATTTCAATCCCGCCTTTCGGCATTTTCATAGCCATTAAAACTTCTCGGACAATCTCACGAATATTTGAAATTGTCAACTTATCTCACGTCATCACAAACGAAACTATTTCCAACTAGCATTCATAAGCTCAAAAGTAGTTCTCGTAATCTTTTGTAACCCCTTTTATACAGCTGACAAACTGGTAACAAGTAGACAAGTAACTCATTATAATTATTATGATAACGAATTATAGATCATGCATCATACCATAAAAACGTCACAATTACAGTTTAGCTGAGTAAGGGAAGCAAACTTCCGCCAAGTTATCTTGTTTAAAGTGAATCCCGACCTCCGACGTTGTTATGCAAATAATCCCGAAATTGATTACCATGGTAACAGTATTTGAACAGCTGTATTTCTCTATCAGGGGAAATATTAGTCACAACCAAAAAATATCTTAGAAGTAACGATACTTCAAAAGAAAGATATAAGCTTGGCGGGTGAATTTTCGGCGCGTTCATAATAAACAACCTCCGAACAGTATGAGGCGCCGTTTGTGACAATATTGTCAACGACAAATATATAGAGTTAAAACCAAAATATAAAGTCGCCGTTTGTGAAAATATTGTCAAACACAAATATATAGTTAAAACCTTTGTAAATATATATAAAACGAAATAAATAGGGCCTATATATAAAGTTATTTTTTTTTTATTTTTATAAATATTTTTTTTAACATAAATAACGATAGGAAGTTAAGACGTTAAATTTAACGTAAATATAAAGTACACGAACAAACTTAAATAAAGTGTACATGTAAACCGAATATGCCCAAAGGAAGCTGCGCAATCGATGTGCGCGCGAGTGATACTGGTTAATCAAAACTGCAACTGGGTTCTGAAGCGAAACTATGACAGCGGTGAAAGCCACTCGCATGTCACAGATGTGGCGAATCAAACAATAAGATCACGTACCTGAACATATTTCAGCTCACTGCCATTATAATTTAGTAGAGGCCTATTCCAATTTTCAACAATTACTGTTGTCATTTACAATCGTACTTCAGAGTTATCACATCAATTAGATAGAAGTACATCTACTTATAAATCAACATAAGATATCCTAGCCTGCAGCCAATATCATAGCCTGTCCCTTTGATGTTCAATCCACGATTCCGCTGGCCAAGTCGCTGGTTGCTATTTGCCGCATAAAAACATCAACAGAAGTTGAAATAAAACATGCGCAATAACGATGTATTAATTATGCGCAGCACAAATATTAGGCAATTTGAAATCATACTGAATATGAGCATATTTCATTGATCAGAATATGACCATTCATAGCTTAGTTATAGGATTTGTAATTATATTATCGTTTTTGTATATTTTATCGTTTTTCGATAATTTCCGCATTTCCAAACAAGACGAAAATTTGTACTCGGTATAAGTACAGCGAATGTGAAAACTAATGGCTCATGAAGAATACTAGATTGGCCTTTTTTCACTTTTGCGCTGCCTCGAAGCTGTTACTAGTAACTAAGGAATCAGTCGAAGCCGTTTTACCCCTGCGTGCTAATCGCTAATTGATCTTCAATACGCGTGGGGTTCTTGACGGGCATCGGTATTAACCCTATTATATACGCTGACGAGTGAGTGAATAGGGTTTAACGTCGCTTTCAACATTTTTCAGCTATATCACGACGGGGAAGGGAAGGGAGGTGAGTGGGAGGGGTGTGGTTAACTACTTGTAACCGAGCAGATCTAATGCTGCCATTTTATACTGCTGTCCCACCGAAATATCATTCCGTAGGCAAACATGACACCCCACTCAGTCACATTATACTGACACCGTCCTTGTTCTATCCTCTTAATACTGAGCGTAAGCGAGGAAGCAACAAGTTCCGTTTTTCAAGTCTTTGGTATGACCCGGCCAGGGATTGAACCCAGTACCTAGCGCTTACGAATATCAACAGTTTATTTTATTCTTCTTACGTTATACTAACTTAAAACCTAAAAAGTTTGAGATCAAGTAAGCGTATCATGCTATAATAAATGATCTCGATAATGAAAACGAGGAACGGTGAACGCAACCGTACAATCCACACTGGTGGTTCCCACAGTATACGCCATGGTTCTTTCATAATTTGAGAGCGGTACGTTTGATGATACCAGCATAGTGCAACCGGTTCCTCATGACCCATTAGTTTCCACATTCGCTGTACTTATACCAAGTTCCCTGCAAATTTTTGTCTTGTTTGGAAATTCGGAAATTATCGAAAAACGATAAAATATACAAAACGACAATATAATTCCAAATCCTATAACTAGGCTATGAATGATCATATTCTGATCAATGAAATATGCTCATATTCAGTATGATTTCAAATTGCCTAATATTTGTGTTGCGCATAATTAATGCATCGTTATTGCGCATGTTTTATTTCAACTTCTGTTGATGTTTTTATGCGGCAAATAGCAACCAGCGACTTGGCCGGCGGAATCGTAGATTGAACATCTGAGGGACAGGCCGTGATATTGGCTGCAGGCTAGGATATCTTATGGTGATTTATAAGTAGATGTATTTATATCTAATTGATGTGATAACTCTGAAGTACGATTGTAAATGATAACAGTAATTGTTGAAAATTGGAATAGGCCTTTACTAAATCATTATGGCAGTGAGCTGAAATATGTTCAGGTACGTGATCTTATTGTTTGATTCGCCACATCTGTGACATGCGAGTGGTTTTCACCGCTGTCATAGTTTCGCTTCCGAACTCAGTTGCAGTTTTGATTAACCAGTATTACTCGCGCGCACATCGATTGCGCAGCTTCCTTTGGGCATATCCGGTTTACATGTACACTTTATTTAAGTTTGTTCGTGTACTTTATATTTACGTTAAATTTAACGTCTTAACTTCCTATCCTTATTTATGTTAAAAAAATATTTATAAAAAAAAAAAAAAAAACTTTATATATAGGCCCTATTTATTTCGTTTTATATATATTTACAAAGGTTTTAACTATATATTTGTGTTTGACAATATTTTCACAAACGGCGACTTTATATTTTGGTTTTAACTCTATATATTTGTCGTTGACAATATTGTCACAAACGGCGCCTCATACAATTTACTTACATGGTTTTCTACTGCCATTCCGATCTGGACGTACATATTTAACTGCCAATGTATTTTATTTTTCAGCCTAACGAGAGCAGGACATACACCTTTGATTGGATGAGTATAGCTTGATGATTGTTTCTAAAATCTCCGAAAAATAAATCTATAGAGATGGGAAAAGGTTTGGCAATAAACACGCCTATTGACCTTGATCCCTCCACCAAATTTGGCCAAACGGATATTGTCTGCTTGGTCCATCCGTCTTGAAATATTATTGCCAGTTTTTCAAAATTCATATAACATGTGCAACTGGCGGTGGGTCAGAGGCCTAGTTAAGGTAACTGACCTCAACCTATTTCACCTAGATGAAATTTTAGTACCGGTAATGGTAATACCGTTGAAGGGTTTCAACTAGTCTGTCCAAATTCATACTATATATGCAACTGGTGATTAGAAGCCTACTCAAGTTGACTCATTTTATCAAGGTCAAATTTAGTTAATAGAGTACGTTAGAAAATAGTAGAAGATCTTGACCTAGTTTATCATAGCCAATCGTAGTTAGTGCGATATGTTTAACCCTACCTGGCTTGGGGGGAAGGGGGGGGGCACTTTCCTCCCCCCCCCCCCCCCCCCTCTGTTGGTTTTTTGCTCGTAAGTAGTATATAGCCGTGATTTCGAGTCACATTGACCTGGCGTAAGAATCTGGCGTCGAGATCAAGTGCATTATAGTACGGGCGAAAACCGGCAAAAGAGTGCGCCGTCTCAAAAAGGACGCCGTCTCATGTGGAGGTCATGTGGAGGTCACGTGATGGTCAATTGCATGTGGTATGTATTCCTCCGTGGTGATGCGGTCTGGCGGTGATGCGGTCTGCTTCCGCGGACAGAAAATAGTCCCCAGACTTCAAATACGCTGCATGGTCCGATTGGGTCGAGTGAGGTATCAAGTGAAGCATTCGTGAAGAGGCATCCAGTCATGGGGTGAGTGTATGTAAAATTAGGATTTTTTCCCGAAAATATAAAAAGCGGAACACGGACTTTACCCCTAAAATAGGGGAAAACCCCTATCAACTCTAGCCAAAAGGGCTAATATCTGTTCCCGGGCTTATTGGGACCTGCCTATCAAGTCTATGGGGTGCATGTAAAATTAGGATTTTTTCCTTTGGGTGAACGGGGCCTGGGAGCATGATAGGACATGTACTGATCTGTCTCTGGAGTTTTTCCCGCCAGAATTCCGCTGACGTCTGCTTGGGCTGGGGGTTGTCACGTGCCGAACACCTGGCTCCCCGAATTGCAACATTGTTGCACGTTCGCTACAATGTTGCGGCATCGTGAACACCTGGTCTGGTGCCTACGTGTCTGCGTGAGTGAGTTCACGTGCCGAACACCTGGCTCCCCGAATTGCAACAATGTTGCACGTTCGCTACAATGTTGCGGCGAACGTGAACACCTGATCTGGCGTCTGCGTGAGTGAGCTCACGTGCCGAACACCTGGCTCCCCGAGATCAAGGCGTGTCCAGGCTTGTTCTGGGTTGTGCAGTTCTGCCATGCAGAGGACGGGTACTAGGAATGCATATTAAATCTATAGACAAAGTGTATGGAAATAGACGTTTTGGGGTCTAGGTGTGCCACTAGTGGGTCGATGGAGTCGTATGAGGTATCAATGTGAAGCATTTGTGAAGGCGCATCTGATGGGCTGGGTGCGGGGTTGAAATATTGTCATTCTGCGCATGCGCGGTATACAAAGGGTATGGAAATAGACGTTTTGGGGTCTAGGTGGGCCACTAATGGTGCGATGGAGTTGAGTAAGGTATCAATGTGAAGCATTCATGAAGGCGCATCCGACGGGCTGGGTGTGGGGTTGAAATATCGTCATTCTGCGCATGCGCGGTAGACAAAGGGTATGGAAATAGCCGTTTTGGGGTCTAGGTGGGCCACTAATGGTCCGATGGAGTTGAGTAAGGTATTAATATGAAGCATTCGTGAAGGAGCATCCGACTGGGTGGATGTGACGTACAACTGACGTCATTCTGCGCATGCGCAGTATACCAAGTATATGGAAATAGACATTTTGGCGCCGACATGGATCACTATTGGTCCGATGGAGTCGTATGAGGTCTTATTTTGAAGCTCTCGTGAGGGAGCATCCACCTGGACTAGTGTATCGTTCCTTGTCAACATTCTGCGCATGCGCAGACAGGGAATTGTGGGAAAAGGGTACGGAAATAGACGTTTTGGGGTCTGGGTGGGCCACTAGTGGGCCGATTGGATCGAGTGAGGTATCAAGTGAAGAATTCGTGAGGGAGCATCCACCTAGACTAGTGTGTCGTTCGTTGTCAACATTCTGCGCATGCGCGGACAGGGAATTGTGGGAAAAGCGTATGAACATAAACGTGTTGGGGTCTAGGTGAGCCCCTAATGGGCCGATGGTGTCGTATGAGGTATCAATGTGAAGTATATGTGAGGGAGCAACCGCCTGTAGTAGTGTGTCGTCCGTTTTCGACATTCTGCGCATGCGCGGACAGGGAATTGTGGGAAAAGGGTGTGGAAATAGACGCTTTGGGGTCTAGATGGGCTACTAATGGTCCGATGGAGTCGAGGAGGTATCAATGCGAAGCATATGTGAGGGGGCATCCGACTGGGTGGATATGGGGTAGGAATATCGTCATTCTGCGCATGCGCAATAGACAAAGGGTATGGAAATAGACGTTTTGGGATCTAGGTGAGCCACTAATGAGCCGATGGAGTCGTATGAGGTATCAATGTGAAGCATATGCGAGGGGCATCCGATTGGACTAGTGTTTCGTCCGGTTTTTTTGCGCATGCGCAGTCTGGCCGTAGTATAGAAAGCAGGCATTTTGGGGGGTAGGTGGGGGTGTGCTTGGGGTAGAAATGGACCGCTATGGGTCCGAATGGATCGTGCAAGGTGTCAAAGTGAAGCTTGCGTGGGGTAGAGTCAGAATGGCGTGTTTTTAAGTGAGAGTGGCGTTAATCTGCGCATGCGCAGTTGGTTGTAGTAAGTACAGTGGTCATTTGGGGTAGGTACAGGAACGTATTTGGGGTAGAGAAGGACCATCCTTGGTCCGAATGCGTCCTGTGAGGTGTCATTTTGTTGCTCTCGGGGTGTAGACCCCGATTTCGGGGCTGTCCACAGCATCTGTGACGTCATCGGTGACGTCATCAGTACAATTAGTAGCGAAAGTGGGAATTTTGGGGCAGCGAAGGAAGGTATTTGTTGTAGAGATGGATCATCCATATCTGTCATGCATTATACCATATCTTTGCTGTGACGTCATCGGTGACGTCATCAGTACAAGTAGTAGCGAAAGTACATGGTGTAGACCACAACTTGAGTGATTTCCTTGTCATCTGTGACGTCATTGGTGACGTCATCAGTACGAGTGGTAGCGAAATTTTGATTAGTCGTCCAATACATATGGAATGATGAGGGACTCGAGTTAATCTCTATATGTACAGACACCACCACACACCAACAATACCACCACACACACACGCACACACACACACTAACACACACCACCACCAACACCACCAACGCTCGTCAACGCCCGGTGGTGGTGGTGGTAGCTCCCGTGGGTCGGAGCTCCGGAGCTCAGAGCCCCGCTGTATTATACAATCGGATAGCGGTTGTCTTGAATAACAACAAGTTCAGCAATGTTCATACAGTTTATTATCCCCAATGTTACATCATACCCAGGCTGGGGGAGCCGCCCTGGGTAGGTTTAGTATGTCCGCAACAAAACAAATTGAAATATAAAACACAATGCTTTATTATTTAATGCACCGTCACATTAGGTATAAGTGTTTACTGAGCTCTATTCAACGATCAGCATATAGACATATAGAGTATGTACGTATGTATGTTATGGTATTCATCAGTGCATGGGTGAAGCATTCAGCCGATGCCTGGTCGCTCAGCTTGGTAACGAAAAACGTGACATTGGTCATCCTCCCCACTGCCCACTTGGTGTTGGGACGTTGTTGTTGGACCCATTCCAAGGCATCCACGGTGTCCAGTTTCTCCAGCATCGTCTCTAGCGACACCCTATCCGTGATGGTAAACGATTGGTCAAATACCCGGATGTTACTGCTCGGGTAAAAGTATCGGACTTGGTCTGTCACCCTATGCTGCAGCACATAACCAAACGCCAGATTTAATTTGAAGGACGTAGTTTGACCGTTGAAGGTGGCTTCCACGTAGCTGCGTAAACGGGCGAGGTCGGTCAGTCGGAATTTGTAGATATCTTGAATAGGGCGATGACGGTGGAAACAGTGCCGTATCATGGGCCAATGGCGCCGATAGATGTCACTCACTGGATGGTCTTCGTGTAACAGATCGCTGGGAACATTTATGGGTTCATCCGCGAAGTGTACTTTGCTCTCCACGTCGTACAAAATCTCACCCAAGGTCTTGTCGTCGAAATTTGACTGTTGAATTAGGGCGACATCATCATCATCGGCCCTCGTGCGGTGGGTGGGAGTTCCCGCTGTCTCGATACTGTTGCCTACGGGCTCCTCTACCTGCAAACTTGGCTGCGGATCAGGGTGTTGTGTACGTTGGTGTCGCAGCAACAGATTGGGCAGTTTGAAAAGTCGACCACATTCCTCGCATATATGCTTGTCCTGTCCGTTCATGACACCGTAGACTGTCCAGGCGAATAAATAGTTTCCCACACCTCGTGCAGCTATACCGGCCTCATGCTTGGTGGCCTCATGGCAGCGCAAGTCGTGCAGACGAGTAAACGATTTGGAGCACGTAGTACAAGTGAACATCTTGGTGATTGACAGAGTGTCTGATGGAACGGCCAGGCCGCTTCCCTTTTATAGCACGCTAGCAGGTGATCTATTTTTAGCACACTCACTTCAAGTACCTACAAGTCGAGGACCGAGAAGTACTGGTGTACGACTGAGCCACATTCCGTACGTGTGTGTGTTTGTGTTTGAGTCCAATCGTGCGCCATGTCGAATTACGTTCTCTCCGAAAACTTTCTCTCATCGCATCAATATGCTCAGACCCATTCAATATAATCACAACCAAGAGACATCAACACCAACAGGCACATTGCGTAATACACGTTTTATTATCCTCACAGCACCACCACCACCACTACCACCACCACCACCTAGCGTTGCCACCGTCAACGATCAGCATATAGACATATAGAGTATGTATAACATGTTATGGTATTCATCAGTGCATGGGTGAAGCATTCAGCCTATGGTGTAGTCGGTCAGCTTGGTAACGAAAAACGTGACATTGATCATCCTCTCTACGACCCACTGGATGTTGGGGCGTTGTTGTTGGGCCTATTCCAAGGGATCCACGGTGTCCGGTTTCTCCAGCATCTATCTGGACACCTGTTGATCTCAATAATTTGCATATGACCTCTGTGAGGTCACTTCCGCTACCGTTCACGTGACCGGAACTGACCTTTGACCCTGCGCGCAATTTTTATCCGGTATTGTTAGCGCGCCCAGGCAGCGGAAGTGACCTCACAGAGGTCATATGCAAATTATTGAGGTCAACTGGTGTCCAAATGCTCTTGCAGAATACCGGATAATAATGGTGCGCATGGGTCAAAAGTCACTTCCGTTCAATATGATTCATCAGAGATACTCAAACTTCTTATCAATACATCTACACTACAGTTAGTGAGGCAGGTCTAATATTTCTCCTCACTCTTTCCTGTTTGACCAGTGCTTGCTGGTGTAGCCCTGTTTGACCAGTGTTTGGTGGTATAGCCCTGTTTGACCAGTGTTTGGTGGTATAGCCCTGTTTGACCAGTGTTTGGCGGTAGAGCCCTGTTTGACCAGTGTTTGGTGGTATAGCGCTGTTTGACCAGTGTTTGGTAGTATAGCCCTGTTTGACCAGTGTTTGACCGTATAGCCCTGTTTGACTAGTTTTTTGGTTGTATAGCCCTCTTTGACCAGTGTTTGCACACCGCTCCAAGAGATCCGGAGCTCGGGGCGCCACCTGTCTTGTAACAACTTCCGGTTCCGAACACGTGACAGTAAACATGGAAAAGATGCGGACCCGGATGTAAAACCACAGTACCCGTATGGAAGATGGTGGGACGAGGGGGAAAACCCACTGGAAAAACCGGATGTTGTCAAGGTCCCGGATGCAAAATCCACTACCCATACATACATACATACACATGCGCGCGCAACGCGGTTCAGTTGTACACCAGTACATCTTGGGCCTCGACTTGGGAATAGTTTAACTGAGTGTGCTAAAAATAGATCACCAGCTAGCGTGCTATAAAAGGGAAGCGGCCTGGCCGTTTCATCAGATACTCTGTCAACCACCAAGATGTTCACTTGTACTACGTGCTCCAAATCATTGACTCGTCTGCACGACTTGCGCCGCCATGAGGCTATCAAGCACGACGGAACCGCCCGGTATAGCTGTACGATATGTACACCGTCGTTTCAGCGCCCGAATCATTTACAGCGCCATAAACGTTCAATTCATGGGCCACCCAAGCGTCCAGGCGAAAAATTTGGTCGGCTTTTCAAACTGACCAGTCTGCTGCGACACCAACGCACATGTCACCCTGTTCCGCAGCCACGTTTGCTGGTAGAGAAGCCCGTAGGCACCAGTATCGAGACAGAGGGAACTCCCACCCATCGCATGAGGGCCGATGATGATGCTGTCGCCCTAATTCAACAGTCAAATTCCGACGACAAGACCTTGAGCCAGATTTTGTACGACGTAGAGGGCAAAGCACACTTCGAGGACGAACCCATAAATGTTCCTAGCGATCTGTTACACGACGATCATCCAGCGAGTGACATCTATCAGCGCCATTGGCCCATGATCCGGCACTGCTTCCACCGTCGTCGTCCTATTCAAGATATCTACAATTTCCGACTGACCGACCTCGCCCATCTACGCAGCTACGTGGAAGCCATCTTCAACGATCAAAGTACGACCTTCAAGTTGAATCTGGCGTTTGGTTATGTGCTACAGCATAAGGAGGCAGACCAAGTCCGACACTTTTACCCGAGCAGTAGCATCCGGGTATTTGACCAACCCTTTACCATCATGGATAAGACGTCGCTAGAGACGATGCTGGAGAAACTGGACACAGTGGATCCCTTGGAATGGGCCCAACAACAACGCCCCAACACCCAGTGGATCGTAGAGAGGATGACCAATGTCACGTTTTTCGTTACCAAGCTGACCGACTACACCATAGGCTGGATGCTTCACCCATGCACTGATGAATACCATAACATGCCATACATACTCTATATGTCTATACGCTGATCGTTGACGGCGGCAACGCTAGGTGGTGGTGGTGGTGGTAGTGTTGGTGGTGGTGCTGTGAGGATAATAAAACGTGTATTACGCAATGTGCCTGTTGGTGTTGATGTCTCTTGGTTGTGTTTATATTGAATGGGTCTGAGCATATTGATGCGATGAGAGAAAGTTTTCGGAGAGAACGTAATTCGACATGGTGCACGATTGGACTCAAACACAAAACACACACACGTACGCAATGTGGCTCAGTCGTACACCAGTACTTCTCGGTCCTCGACTTGTAGGTACTTGAAGTGAGTGTGCTAAAAATAGATCACCTGCTAGCGTGCTATAAAAGGGAAGCGGCCTGGCCGTTCCATCAGACACTCTGTCAATCACCAAGATGTTCACTTGTACTACGTGCTCCAAATCGTTTACTCGTCTGCATGACTTGCGCTGCCATGAGGCCACCAAGCACGGCGGAACCACCCGGTATAGCTGCACGAGGTGTGGGAAACTATTTATTCGCCTGGACAGTCTACGGTGTCATGAACGGACAGGACAAGCATCTATGCGAGGAATGTGGTCGACTTTTCAAACTGCCCAATCTGTTGCTGCGACACCAACGTACACAACACCCTGATCCGCAGCCAAGTTTGCAGGTAGAGGAGCCTGTAGGCAACAGTATCGAGACAGCGGGAACTCCCACCCACCGCACGAGGGCCGATGAGGATGATGTCGCCCTAATTCAACAGTCAAATTTCGACGACAAGACCTTGGGTGAGATTTTGTACGACGTGGAGAGCAAAGTACACTTTGAACCCATAAATGAACCCATAAATGTTCCCAGCGATCTGTTACACGAAGACCATCCAGTGAGTGACATCTATCGGCGCCATTGGCCCATGATACGGCACTGTTTCCACCGTCATCGCCCTATTCAAGATATCAACAATTTCCGACTGACCGACCTCGCCCGTTTACGCAGCTACGTGGAAGCCACCTTCAACGATCAAACTACGTCCTTCAAATTAAATCTGGCGTTTGGTTGTGTGCTGCAGCATAAGGTGACAGACCAAGTCCGATACTTTTACCCGAGCAGTAACATCCGGGTATTTGACCAATCGTTTACCATCACGGATAGGGTGTCGCTAGAGACGATCCTGGAGAAACTGGACCCCGTGGATGCCTTGGAATGGGTCCAACAACAACGTCCAAACACCAAGTGGACAGTGGACAGGATGACCAATGTCACGTTTTTCGTTACCAAGCTGACCGACCACCCCATCGGCTGAATGCTTCACCCATGCACTGATGAATACCATAACATACATACGTACATACTCTATATGTCTACATGATGATCGTGGAATAGAGCTCAGTAAACACTTATACCTAATGTGACGGTGCATTAAATAATAAAGCATTGTGTTTTATATTTCAATTTGTTTTGTTGCGGACATACTAAACCTACCCAGGGCGGCTCCCCCAGCCTGGGTATGATGTAACATTGGGGATAATAAACTGTATGAACATTGCTGAACTTGTTGTTATTCAAGACAACCGCTATCCGATTGTATAATACAGCGGAGCTCCGGAGCTCCGACCCACGGGAGCTACCACCACCACCCCCGGGCGTTGACGAGCGGTGGTGGTGTTGGTGGTGGTGTGTGGTAGTGTGTTTGTGTGCGTGTGTGTGTGTGGTGGTATTGTTGGTGTGTGGTGGTGTCTGTACATATAGGGATTAACTCGAGTCCCTCATCATTCCATATGTATTGGACGACTAATCAAAATTTCGCTACCACTCGTACTGATGACGTCACCAATGACGTCACAGATGATAAGGAAATCACTCAAGTTGTGGTCTACACCATGTACTTTCGCTACTACTTGTACTGATGACGTCACCGGTGACGTCACAGCAAAGATATAGTATAATGCATGACAGATATGGATGGTCCATCTCTACAACAAATACCTTCCTTCGCTGCCCCAAAATTTCCACTTTCGCTGCTACTCGTACTGATGACGCCACCGATGACGTCACAGATGCTGTGGACAGCCCCCAAATCGGGGTCTACACCCCGAGAGCTACAAAATGACACCTCACAGGACGCATTCGGGCCAAGGATGGTCCACCTCTACCCTAAATACCTTCCTGTACTGCCCCAAAATGGCCACTTTACTTACTACAACCAACTGCGCATGCGCAGATTAACTCAAATTGCACTTAAAAACACGCCATTCTGACTCTATCCCACACAAGCTTCACTTTGACACCTTGCACGACCCATTCGGACCCATAGCGGGTCTCTACCCCAAGCACACCCCCACATACCCACCAAAATGCCTGCTTTCTATACTACGGCCAGACTGCGCATGCGCAAAAAAACCCGAACGAAACACTAGTGCAATCGGATGCCCCCATCCCATATGCTTCACATTGATACCTCATACGACCCCATCGGCTCATTAGTGGCTCACCTAGATCCCAAAATGTCTATTTCCATACCCTTTGTCTATTACGCATGCGCAGAATGACGATATTCCTACCCCGTATCCACCTAGCCGGATGCCCCCTCACATATGCTTCACATTGATACCTCACTCGACTCCATCGGACCATTAGTGGCCCATCTAGACCCCAAAACGTCTATTTCCACACCCTTTTCCCACAATTCCCTGTCCGTGCATGCGCAGAATGTCGAAAACGGACGACACACTACTACAGGCGGTTACTCCCTCACATATACTTCACATTGATACCTCATACGACATCATCGCCCCATTAGGGGCTCACCTAGACCCCAAAACGTCTATGTTCATACCCTTTTCCCACAATTCCCTGTCCGCTCATGCGCAGAATGTTGATAGCGAACGAAACACTAGTCCAGGTGGATGCTCCCTCACGAATGCTTCACATTGATATCTCACTCGATCCAATCGGCCCACTAGTGGCCCACCCAGACCCCAAAACGTCTATTTCCGTACCCTTTTCCCACAATTTCCTGTCTGCGCATGCGCAGAATGTTGGCAACGAACTAGTCCAGGTGGATGCTCCCTCACGAGAGCTTCAAAATAAGACCTCATACGACTCCATCGGACCAATAGTGATCCATGTCGGCGCCAAAATGTCTATTTCCATATACTTGGTATACTGCGCATGCGCAGAATGACGTCAGTTGTACGTCACATCCACCCAGTCGGATGCTCCTTCACGAATACTTCACATTGATACCTCACTCAACTCCATCGGACCATTAGTGGCCCACCTAGACCCCTTCACGAATGCTTCACTTTGATACCTCACTCGACCCAATCGGACCATGCAGCGCATTTGAAGTCTGGGGACTATTTTCTGTCCGGGGAAGCAGACCGCATCACCGCCAGACCGCATCACCATGGAGGAATACATACCCCATGCACTTGACCATCACGTTACCTCCACATGACCTCCTCATGAGACAGCGTCCTTTTTGAGACGGCGCACTCTTTTGCCGGTTTTCGCCCGTACTATAATGCACTTGACCTCGACGCCAGATTCTTACGCCAGGTCAATGTGACTCGAAATCACGGCTATTTACTAATCTCGTATCTCCGGAACGACAAAAAATTTAGAGCTGAAACTTCGTGACTTTTTAGATTATCATACTGGGGTCATTTTGAGCCTAACTGCTTGACCCCCCGAGCAGAGGATCATGGGTAAATTCAAAATGATGGCCATGTGGGAGTACCAGAAAAGTGAAATTTTCGTCATATTTCTTCAAAAATTTGCTTTTCTGTACGGAAAAGTGGGTAAAACTTATTTTATTTCATATAAGATTATTATTTACTAATTTATCATGCAGATTTTGTCAAGAAAAAACAAAAGTAATTTTTTTTGAAGATTTTGACCGAAAAATCGCCCAAAAATGCTCTTTTTGAAAATGACATCACAGTGACGTCATCATGGCGGCCATCTTGGATTTGTTTTCATTTTCTTGTAGAGCTTGACCCAAAGATATAGTGTGGTAAGTTTCAGCCCTCTAGACTTAGCGATAGCGAAAATATATAGGGGGGGGGCAACTTTCCGCCCAGGCGGTACACCCCAGATCGCCCAGGCCAGATAGGGTTAAGAATCATACTACTGGCGATTGGCTATATAGTATTATACAATTTGACTGACCTCGACCTATTTTTGTCAAGGTCAAATCTGAATTACGTATAGCGATATCCTTGGGTAAGATTATAGCTATACGTATTCCAAATTTGGATAATATGTAACTGGTGATGGATCTGTTTATTGAAGATGACTGACCCATTTTGTCTATGACAATTTCGATTTTTACGATATTTTATGAAAGATCATAGCTAGAATCAGAAAACGGTTCTGCTAAGTTTGTAGTCTAAGGTATGTGTGGGTGTACATTGAAACCCATACGGCTCTTAGTGATCTAGGAGCACGTTTAATTCATGAATATCACCTAGTGTTTTCAAGTGACATCACACAATGCGTCATTATCTCTCCCCCAACTTTCCAGGGAAAGACATCTAGTGTTTGGTCTGTGTGTCTGTCAATCTGTATGTCTCCATGCCCGTCCCCTTTTATTGTCTACAAGACATTTAGAGAATTACTGGACGGAATTTCACCAACCTTTGATGGAAGCTTCATTAGGATGGCCTCCTCATCTGATTAGGTTTTGGTGTGTGGGTGTGTGGATGGGCGTTTTTGCGTGTGCCGTGTCAAACGAGGTCATCCTTATGAATGCAGATCTTTGTGCCGAGGACACACTGGCAAATGAGGATGTCCTCGGTTGGCTTTTCGTTAAAAATCGTCTAATCGAGTCTGGTGTCTTTAAACATGCACAGCATAGTAGATCATTGAAAATGACGTAAGAAAACATATCTCTAAAACTAAAAAGACGGTGTTATTTCGACTCTTGTGGAAGCTATGCTCTTGAAATATGTCCAAGACAAATAGCTGTGTCACAATGATTGTAAAAATCTTTTAGCTGCATTAACGATTTTGCCTAAAACTAACTTTGCCATTTTAACTTCACCT
This sequence comes from Hanleya hanleyi, assembly GCA_036873755.1. Lineage (NCBI taxonomy): Eukaryota > Metazoa > Mollusca > Polyplacophora > Lepidopleurida > Hanleyidae > Hanleya > Hanleya hanleyi. The sequence continues at coordinate 44,544 of JAVTVY010011454.1, forward strand.
CAGAGCTATTCAGCGATAGCTTCTAACTTTTTAATCTTTTTAATCATTCTTGTTTTCTGTATTGAGATTGGCATAGTACTGTTTCCAAGACCGTTTCGTCATAAAATATATCATTCATTCCGAAGTGTAAAAAATTAGGGCATTTTTTCTGGACCAAAATTTCCATGACGATCAAAAACGAATTATTATTCCATAGTCCATATGGTTTCGTTCGACACGATTGCCCATGCAACTCTTTGAATCTGTATGGGAGGTAATCCGAAAAGATACAAAGGTAATGCAACTAATATTCACTCCTATTCGTACAGATATGTATCTCAATTGTTTGCAATAGCTTGGAGCGGTCTACAAAAGCTAGAATAACTGAAAAAACTCAACCGCAACCATAATCAAAGCCAAAATATCCAGGTAGAAAAAAAAACCTTTATGCTTTTGCATTTTTAGAATCAACCCGATCTTGGAAGGCAGGAAATGTTATTGCTGTCTATATATTATTGCTCTTACATTGTAGAAAAGGATCGGTGACTTTCTGGCATAGTGGATTATCGTATTCAAGAGCTGCTATTCTTTTGAGCTATGAGTTCCGCGCACTTCGAGCAATTATTGTTGATATTTTTTAACAGTTTTCCACTATTCAAGCTATCAAACCTAGTTCTTTACTCACATTTGATCGTTATAGCGCTACTGCAAAATAAAGAATGCATAAGGAGCATATCTTTCTACAGTGGCGTGTAGTATCATATGGTCAGCCTATGTTACCTATAAATTGGCACAATATTAACAACAGAACGGAAAACAGAGGCAAACAGTATATCTTTAAAATTTCAAGTTATAGTTTGTTAATATTGAGAGCATTGCATGCTGAAACGCTGCTGCATTTGAACGATAGTAGACGAAAAAACGAATTTAAATAATTATATGTGATGAGTATATAAAATGGGTAACTTTCTCGTTTGTGGTTCAAACCGATCTTGGCAAGCAGACAACAGGCATGTAGACTATAAATTACTGCTCTGCAACTTTCTAGCGGGCAGGCTTATCCCATTGGGACGCTGCTAGACGCTGCTACCATTGCCGCATTGTGAGTATACAGAAAATCCATGCAATGATGAAAAATCCGCGCAATTATTATAGATATATTTATAGGTTCCAATATTCAATCTATAAAACTACAAGTGTTATTATAAAACTTTTCATATTTTATCGTTCCAGGGGTACTGCAAAATATTGAATGCCGACTTGGCATTGGTGGAATCGAATAAGGAGCGGATTTTCCTAAAAGGGCCTGCAATCGAATTACGAGGTCAGTCTGAGTTACATCAATCACTATTTCTCGCAATATTGACAATAGACATCCAGAGAGATATCTATCATCGAAAACCACATATAATATATCTTAACCCTATCTGTCCTGAGCTTTTGGGGGACCTGCTGTGGCTAATTATTTTTCTTGCCCCTTGAGCAAGGGAGCTGAAACTTACCACACTATACCCTTGGGTCATGCTCTACCATAAAATGTAAAAAAATCCAAGATGGCCGCCTTGATGACGTCACAGTGACGTCATTTTCAAAAACGGCATTTTTTGGTCGATTTTTCAGTCAGATTTTCCGAATTTTTATTTATGCAATTTCTCTGCAAAGACTGCATGACAAATTAGTAAATATTAATGTGATGTAAAATAAAATAGTTTTTGCCCGCTTTTCATCGCGAAAAAGCAGCAATTTTGAAGAAATATGACAAAAACATCACTTTTGTGAGACCCCACGTGGCCGCCATCTTGAATTTTCCCATGATCCTCTACTCAGGGGGTTATGCAAATAGGCTCAAAATGACCTCAATATGATAAACTATAAAGTTAAGGAGTTTCAGCTCTCCTGTTTTTGTCGTTCCGGAGATAGCGCAGAAAGTTTGGTAGGGAGAGTAGACACCAATAATAATAGCTCAATGAGCCCAAATCTCTCGGCTGTTAGGGATTCATATTAGTGAGGATATGAGAAAGATAGTTGTAATCCTTCAGTAGTTTGGCATATTATTCGACCTTGCAAAAATAGTCCAAGGTCAGTCCTCTTCAATAGGCTTCTGGTACATCCCTGTATATGTCGTTTGAAGATTGAAGGATTGTCTATAAACTTCGAAGAGGAATTGTGTAAACAACCTAAAATCTACATTATCATCAAATTCAATCTTTCACAATATGGCATTGTCAGTCAGTTTACAAGAGGATCTGACCAATAGGCACAAGCATCTGTGGTATAAAGTTAGAAAGACTAGCTCTATGCACTTTAGAGATATCATGCTACTAGTAGCAGCAAATCTGTTCTCTTGTCTTGCCGGCATCATTGAAACTGTTGACTGCTTCTCCCTTACATTAAGCTAGTCTATGTTTATGTATACTATGATTTTCTTTTCTTCTTTTTTGTTAATACTGTTATATGGTTATCGAACTATCTGTATGATATCGAATGAAAGCCGTGATTTTTCGAACGAGTACGCAAGGTTATCAGAGTCAACAGCTTTGATTATGACATTCCTCTTCTTGAAATGTGCGTTATCTTCCGTTAAACGATAGTTGTGAGGTCACACTAGTGTTCCACCTGCACATTATTCCCTACAAATGTACTTTGTGACGTCACACTATTTCTCCAGCCGTACGTTATCCTATACGATTGTACCCTTGCACCTCGATGTAACGGTTGGATGCTATATGCTCAGTGGCGAGTTATACGCCATACCAAAAGGAAGCGCGAAAACACAGTATAATATTGGTTCATAAGAGTTCGTGGTAGGTCAGGTTAGGTCTGTTAGCTTGTGTTGAACACAAAAATCAACTGGACAAATGAAAATCACAGTGCAGAGGGATGATCAGTAGACTCTGCTCGAGTACTAACCGGCTCAAATTGTTCTCAGCTGATCCATTATATCAGTACAGCAAAAACGACAGACATGTCGGAAAGGACAAATATATTAACAAGATTATTAATTTAGCCATGTAAACTATTACTAGAAAAATGAGGCGATGTTCCGATCATGCGCACCAGCTGAATACAAACGTCATACCAATCTAGCCCCAGAACTCACTTTAGCTGCGAAAACTGACCTCTGGCCTAGTGGATTTCTGGGAGCAGAAACGGAAACGGAAACGTCGCACTTGTTTGTTTACTTTCTTATTTGTTCTACTTTTTATATGTTTTGTACTCTGTCCCAAATGGGATGCTCAGTGCAATAAAGAATCTTATCTTATCATGCACACAATTAATTTTCGGCGGAACCAATCTCGCATTCGTCTATTTCCGTATTGGCGGAAATTAGCCCAGTTGCTGAGTTCTGGTGATAGATTGCTATTATTCAACTAAACATAGAAATAGTTTTGTATAATTTGAATGAGTTATGTTCGTTTGGTTAAAATTAACTGAATTTCACAATAAAATGCACCCGGATCTCTCGATTATCAAAGGCACTATTTCTTAGCCGGCTCACTGCGTGATCGTCATATGCTCCCCACCAGTGGGGATTTGTGCGTTCTATGTGAGAGGCTTGTTCCGCCAATACGGAAATAGCCGAACGTGAGATTGACGTCATACAACAAAATGAAAAATAACTGAGATTATGATATTATTACAATGAATTGTTAGTTTCAACAAAAGGGGTGCACAACTCTGTGTAAGAATACACGTGCCCCCTCCTAATTATTTTTCTTACTCCTTTAGCTAGGGGGCTGAAACTTACCACACCATACCCTTGGTTCAAACTCTACCAGAAAAAAGTCCAAGATGGCCGCGTCGATGACGTTACAGTGACGTCATTTTCAAAAACGACATTTTTTGGTCGATTTTTAGGTCAGATTTTCCGATTTTTTTTATGTATGCAATTTCTTCACAATAACTGCATGATAAATTAATAAATACTAATATGATGTCAAATAAAATAGTTTTTGTCCACTTTTCATCTCGGAAAAGCAGAAATATTGAAGAAATATGACGTACTTCATGCCAACTGAACAATTTCTTGTATATGCAATATTTTATTTTTGGCACTTCACTGCACCTGTTCTGGGAGCATAAATGGAAGATGATTAGTAGTCAACATAAAATGCGTAACATAATATATGAGTTGTCAGATCGGACATTCAATGTTCAGCCGTTGTCCATAAAATAATTTACGCGTCAATAATCGAAAGACTTATTTCATATGACAGTTAGCACGACATTCACATGTGTATGTGATACAAATAATAAAAACACAAGATGGCTTCCTACAAGAGAGAAACAGGCAATAATATTTCATCTGTTTCGTCCAATGTTTTGTATCTTTCAGCCTAACGAGGACCGGACATCATCCTATCATTGGCTGAGTACTCTTGTGAGAACTGTTGTTACCAAGGTCGATACAATCATCTTTAGAATAATAAATCTTCATATTCCATTTACATATTTGTTTTTTCGTCAACGGATCGTTTTTGTTGTTTATTGAACGAAGTGGCCTTAATGTGTATGAACAATGACCTTACATAAAAAAAAATCCCGAACAGGTACTGGACGGATTGCAAATCTACCATGATGGCCAAAGGTGTTGAACCAAATCTATTTTACTCATCCTGATCAAGATTTGAAAGGAAATCGTAAGTTTGGATTGGGTTCCTCTCAAGCCCTGGATTAAGAAAGACAGTGGTTCTAAAAGGAAGTCTTAACACAAAAATGAACACCATCACTCAGGAATTCACTCTCCGAGAAGAGTAACGGACAATGTATTCTCTCCTGAAATGTCTTTCCGGATTTCGCAGTACACATATTAAACTGTGGAGTAGAAATGCAATGCTCAAGTATAAACCAGAATCTGCTAACTGGTATAATTCTACAGATTGTCTCATTTTTGTCAGACGAGTAAATTCACCAAAGGAATCTAGTACAAAGTTCATTTTTGCAGAATAATCTTTCGACTCTTCTTGTCATCTTCAGGATACAAACATACAAAAACACGCATATATATATATATATGTTTGTAAGACGATGCTGACGGCTGAATATTGCCTATTAAATGACATTAAGTTGCAATAAAGATATATTCATAAAACAGGCAAAAATTTCAAGCTATGTAAAAGGAAAGCATCAGGTTTCTCCAGACCAAGTTTTCACAAGTGTACAAGATTATAACAATGTTATGTACTCATAGTATTTTATGTTTATAGAACAAACTGTCACTTGAACTTTTCATATTCCTACGAAGTAGGCTCTCATTTGCAAATTGTCCGGTAATGAGTGAGTCAGTCCATCCTAATCCTTTCGTCGGCAAAATAAGGAGAACCGTTGACATTAGAACCTTGCTTTTTGGCATGAACGTGCATTAGGGGACTGTTATCAGTAAGTTCTGAGCTGATCTACTTTTGATGAACATTTGACCTACTTAGGTGACCTATACCATTACGCTTGGACCCCTAAGTCATCCAGGTGACCTATAACATTACGCTTGGACCCCCGACTCATCTTCCTCACCCTACTTCGTAGGTCCTGTGACGTTAGTCACACTACTCATGTTACATGAAGGATTTCAAAAGCACTATTGATAGGTACATGTATCTCTATTATGGACGCAGAATGGTTATATACACTGTCACAAGGATTGGGTGAAATTGACCAGATCTTCCGGGGTACGTCACCTCTATACCCAAGGCTTCTGACACTGCATGGATGACGGTTGACTCCAGAATGACGGATAGAAGCTTGTACACTGCCAAATATACCCTACTTAATTAAGATAATGCCCTAAAATTTTCTAGAAATAAGACAATTTTACTCAAAATAATTTAAATGGGGTAAGTATATTTTACTTAAACAAGAAAAAACTACGATTTTTTCCTAAAACAAGTTATTTGTTTACTTGTTTAAGTAAAATATACTCACCCACTTCAAATTTTACTTAAACAAGAAAAAATATCTTACAAAATTTCTTAAAATTAACTTATTTTGAGTAAAATTATCTTATTTCAAGAAAATTTCAGGGCATTATCTTAAATAAGTAGGGTATTTTGGCAGTGTATTATAGCCTTCCAAGTTGAATTGAAGAATATTTAACTGAGTTTACTGAGCTCCTGAAAAGAAATCAGCTTCGCACATATGCTTATATTCTGCAATACTCGTGTTCACATTTGCTGTCGTTTCCCGTCCGAAGGATGGGTTTTACTCTAGTAGACTTAATATTAACGGTGTATATCACTGATAATCGGATTCGACAGTTTTGTTGATGTGATTCTTCGTCTTGAGATGTGATCTCCCGATAAAAGAGAATAACAGCGCGAGTCGTAACTCGTTATATCTTTGATATTCGGTATTACTTGTCGAAATTTTCTTTTCTGGGTTATCGGATTCAGAGACTGGTCGGTAGAGATATACCACGCTGACACGGCCATAGATGTATACCGTCAGAGGGCGTAACACCATAAAGTAAAAAAAATTAGAGAGCACATCGTTGGTAAATGCTGAATCGCATTCGATATCAGATTTTATCTAAAATTGATGATCAACTTGAAAATAAAATGTAGATATTCGAAGTTAAAAAGTCTATATCCCTGTTTTTTGTTTTTTTGTTTGTTTTTTTTTATCGTTAAACCTGAATTGTTTTGATATTCCTGGGTTTATTAAATGTTGGACTCTAACAGAAAGGAAATCTGGATTTCGGTACGCAATTGTGATAATAAAATAAGTTCAAATTGTATAGCCCTGTGTGTTTTGTAAGATATCTCATGTTAATTCTTGAATCGGTATCTTTATATGGTTTAGCTAGAGACGATATTGCTCAGTGACCATCTACGAAAAGAATGTACTGGGAGGGTTCAAGGAGAAGGGAGCATATAACGGGAGGGAGGTGGCCGAAAGCAGAGAGGGGCAGGAGCAGTGAGCACATTGGCGGGGGCCGGGAGCGCCGGGCGAAGGAGAGCACAGTGGGGATGGGGGCAACATGGCCGCCAGGAGGCGATGTAGCCTCCTTCGTTGTTTAACGTATTAGTTTTACAACATCCGAATTGGATTGATTTTTAAAACTGAAACAGGAGAGAGAGAGAAAAAATTAAGGTTTAACGTAGCGTTCAGCAATATTTCAGCTACATAGCGACGATCAAACGCAATTCTAAGGATTCAAGTTAATAACTTAGTAATCCAACACATTAAAACATACACACATTAAAACTTATGCAACAAACCCATTTCTTTCAAATAACCTAAGACACAGTCCTTCCTCACCCGACCAAAAAGTCCCTCGATAGAAAGAATCTCTTGCAATCTTAAAATCTATACAGTCGATAAGAATATGTTTCACTGTGAGATCTTCGTGGCATGAAATACACCTTGGGATCGGTGTGATGGATAAGAATGTCCTGGTGATGAGTGTCCCTTTTCATATATTTTTCTATTGCAACCAAGGACGGACACTTGTCCCCAATGTGGAGAAAAGGGTCCTGGATTAGAAGATAGGGGGCGGACATTCTTAGATACCGGGCATTCTTAGCTTCCACACCGGATCTTTTTAGTAAATGTTCGCGAGTTAATCGTGTATCGCCTGATCATGGCTTGATCGAAACGTTTCAGGCTGTTGAGATGAGTTTAGCCTACAGTTGTTTTTAAGTCATGAAGTTTTTTATTATTCACAGCATTCCATAAAGATTGAAACAGCTTTCTCACATAAGTACAGACAGAGAGTCTGAAATTGCTATATGAGATTCCAACAGGATCAACCTCATTATCTAGGGTTGCCTAAGCCATTCTATCAGCTTCAGTATTACCTTTGATGCCAACGTGACTAGGCAACCAACAAAATACAATATCAGTCTGTTGATCAAGTTTACAGTCTTATAATTGTAGAATATTCAAGATGGTGGGATGAGTTAAAATTCCACTTTTAATCGTTTGAAGGTATAACAATGAATCAGAGAATATGACATATTTTTCCCCTTAGTCGACCCAATATCTTCCAAATCCGACAATATAGCTTTTGCGTCTGCAGTGAATATCAAACTTTTACCTGGTAGTCGACAGGTTTTAGTTTTGAAACCAACGATGCTACATGCTACTCTCTCACCATCTTTAGAACCATCTGTGTAAATGGCCTGATGTGATCTGTATTTTTCTCTCAGCAGACCAAATTCTTGTGTATACACGAGCTGGCTCGTGTTTGCCTTTTTATATTTCGTTAGTGTAATATCTACTTCTGGTTGAGCTAACTGCCATGGTGGAATTGGTGAGAGCTTGTTGAGTAAAATCTGACTAAGCTGCTACCAGCTGCTACAATGTGTGGTTTCATACGAATTCCAAGAGGTGAAATAATGAAGGGTTTCTTTAAATAGAAATCCACGAACTGAGGCTTGAAAACACAGTTTTATGCAGGATTCGAGTGATTTGATCGCAATTTTGTGATAGTTAAATTTTTCGAAGGCATATAGGCTTTCTTTAAGGGATGTTCTGAACGCTCCGAGGCAAAG